>LGRX02015311.1:0-18048 GCA_001247695.2 Cymbomonas tetramitiformis
GGCGACTCATCCGCGGATGAGTCGCCCTTCAGCTTGGCGACTTTAGAAAAAAACTAATTTGCATGCATTTCGGTTGCAGGACTTACTTTTACCCTCTTCATTGAATGATGTGTTCAATTTCTCATGTCGCTGTAAGAGGTTATGTTCGTCGAATATTTCTAAACAAGACGTTAAGGATCTTCGCTCTGAATTCTGGACCTTGAACGTGGCATCTCCTAAAGAGAAAAGTCTTCAAGGAATGCAGAGACAATGGATCATATCTACCCTTAAAAAGTCGTCCGACTTTTCAGATCAAGATGCACCAGTTCTCAAATTTGCCATTGGCTCTCAGCGTGTGTGTCGCAAGTTTTATGAGAAATGTTTGCCGATATCTCATGGACGGTTGACGAAGCTAATAAAGGATTTATTTGCCGGAAGAAAACATAACAGGTAACCCAATTTACAGTTTTCCTGTAGGCTCCCATTCTTTGCATCAGATTCATGATAATAATATACATTTTTTCCCTTTTCAGGCTGCACGGAAACAGCAAACAAGTGCAAGTACAGGGCTTGTCATATATTCCAAAAAACTCTCTAAAGGTTTCAGCAGCGAAAACCTTTCTGAAGAAGATTGCCAAAGAGCAAGGTCAACATCAACCGGACAAGAAAGAAACACATCTGCCTCAAGGAATGACAAAGCTTGACGTCTACGAAAAGTTTATCGAAGAGCTTCCAGCCTTTGGTTCTGAGAGATTCAAGGTCAGTGGGCCATATTGGTATACGATCTGGAGAAAACACTTCAAGTGGCTTAAGTGTCCGAAGATTTGCAAGTTCTCGGAGTGCAAGATCTGCTCGACCGCAAAGCTTCACAAGCAAGTCGCCCCGGCCGAAATGAGAGGTATGTTAGAAAGAAAACCCAATCTTGTTCATGAGAGGTATGTTCAGAAAGAAAACACTGCTTGTTCATACACGTGACCACTTACCTGAATGTGTTTGCGTTGCAGTACGAATCGAAAATCTTTTGCAAGCTCATCGACTGGATGCAAGGGCTGAACGGGAGAAGTACTACAACCACATTCAGAAATCCAGCGCAGCAAAAGGCAACGCGAAGTGGTGGAAATATACTACCATGATCATCGATGGCATGACACAACGTACCACACAATTGCCTCACTTTCGTCGAATACCCTCTTGGGTCAAAGACAATAAGGCATTGATAGATACCCACTGCATGGGGATACTCATCGAAGGCATCGGTCGTTTTATGGAATTCAATTTCAGTCATAACTACTCTGACAACTCGAACTATCTTGCGAACGTCATACAGCGGGCAGTAGCACGAGTTCATGAGCATCGACGTTCGGGTGGGCATCCGTTACCGGAAGTATTGTATCTACAATTGGACAATGTAAGCAGCAATAAGAGCCACTTCTTGATTGCTTATTGTGCCATGCTGGTCAAACGTGGGGTATTCCGCAAGGTGAAGATCAACTATCTGATCGTGGGACATACACACGAAAATATCGATCGGATGTTTTCAAGGTTTTCTGTGGCTTTGAGGAGGCTGAACGTTTGGGACATCGAGCATTTGATGGAGGTGGCTAGGAACTGCTTTAAGGATGGAGTAGTTCCGGAATGTCAACTGATCGATGAGGTGCACGACGATGTCAAGGACTGGATGCATGGATGCTATAACGAAGTGCGCGATGTCAGCTTCCAACATGCTTTCAAGATTTTTTCTGGCCCCACAGGCGACGTGTTAGTGCAGGCGAAACGTTATTCATTCGATCCAGTCTGGCTTCCAAAGGAAGGTGGGGTGAAGGTATTTAAGAGCAGCCTGCCCGAGGGCTCACCATGCTTTGTCGAGCCTAAATCCATTAACGAATTGAGCGCACGGAAACAAGCGAAGCAGCTTGCGACTTCCAGGAAGTCTACGAGCAATCCATTGAAAGAGATCGAGGATCTTGTCATTCAATGCAAGAGGAATCTTTGCTTATGCATTCGAGGTAAGCACTGCACTGCTAGCGATTACGATTTGATTTGTCATATTTCAAATGCAAGTGGCCTTCTTAGTTTCTCGGGTTATGTTTTGCAGATGTCGCAACCACCGAGGAGGCGGAGCGGCTTCAATTTCTAGCCAAGCGCGCAAATACTTTTCTTGAAGGGTATGTTCAAATGCAACGTGACATTGCGGCAGGAACGTTCGAACTGAAAGAGAAGACAACGTGGGTGCTGCACGAGGCTCCCTTTGAGGTTACTGGACCCATGATGCCTGTTCCTTCGGGTGCTTTGAGCGCGAACGGGCGAGATGCGGAAGTACTGATTGTCGATGAGCCAATGGCTGATACGAATGATATTGAACGTGGATACACGGATGCACAACTGGCTGATTACGTGCAGGGCCTTCGGGACTCCGTAGCGGTTCACGTGCGCCCAGTACCTCGTCCTATCTACATCGGGGCACAAAGAAATACCATTGGAAGACGAGCTCGAGATCATCTTGCGCAATACATTCTGGGAGAAACTGGCGACCCGGACTACGATGTGAGCTACAGCAAGATGAAGAAAGGTAGCATGGCTGTGTTGATTGCTCCTGAATCCGAGAAGACTGCCCGGACGGAATACCCGTTTCGTATCGCTCTTGGAAGGAGCCGAGGATGGTCGAGATATCTGTACCTTTGTGAGGTACAAGAGCAGCTGCTAAATGAGAAAGGTGAGAAATGTTTGTTGATGTGATTGCGCGCGCAACCTGCTTTTAACATCACAACGTTTTATGTCAATCTAATATCTCTTTTATCTTCTTTCTGGTGCAGGAGAAAAATGTTTGCGGTGGTTGACTTGTGGTACATTTAAGCTCACGAGCGCCTCCCAAAAGGAGGCCCAGAATGCAGGCTCCCGGCTTTCGAAGGAGAAGGCATCGAAACCTGAAAGTTTCCGGCTGCATCAACGTACCAAGCAGGTGGCGCCGTACACACCAAGCGAAGTATTAGTAGCATGGGACTGGGACACGGAAGAGGAGCGCCGAAAGATCAATGCAAGCACACAGCGATGGATCCCGGGTGAGCAATATGACTTGTTGGTCAAACGAGTCATCGCCAGCGCCATGTCAAAGAGCTTTGAGCCGCCCGAGCATAGAACACCCAAACTCTTACTGCGCGACGCAATCATGCCATTAGAGGATAAAGAGGATAAAGAGGATAAAGAGGATAAAGAGAACGCGGAGGCTGAAGAGGGTGAGAGTTCGGACGAGGAAGCCTCTTTGTCGTCCTTGTCCGATGATGACGACCAGATGTGTGAATAACTCGATCAGTCCGATGAACTTGTATATAGAAGTTGTAAAACAATAGTATATATTGTGAATATCTAATGTTGAACTATCGTGGTATTACCACGTTTGATTTCCTTGCACTCATTTTACCTAGTTCATTTCCTTGCACTCAGATTGTTCGGACGCCCAAGGAATCCTTGGGAACGCGTATCACATGGATGGAACAAACACCACATGTCTGCATGGTCATATAAAACTTGCTTTCACGGCATCCTTGTTCATTTTTTGCTTACGCTCACCATCCACCCACCTCCTACCAACATTCCAAGAACATGGACGCTCAGAGAATCAACCTGACGGTCGATCCGAAACATGTTTTGTTTTTTATTGTTCTGCCCTTCATCCGTGCGAGGTACGATAGGAGAAGGCAAGCGCAAAGGGATTCAGTTGCTAGAATGAGAAACGGCGAATGCCCAGAGTGTATGAGGAAGTATTTTGACCTTTGGGAGGACAAGAATCGATGGAACGATTTATGGCATAAACATTTTCATGAGAGGCACGACCCCGTGTGGCGTCGAGCCTTGGAGTTAGAACCAATCCGTCCCCGTTTTCGTCTGACACGCCTTGGCCGCCATCTGTTATAACTGCAGAGTCACCCGAATTTTCACCCCGACAATCTCGATTGATGACCAGGTATATGTTTCTTTGTTTCTTTGTTTCTTTCTTTCTTGCGCAGGATTGCCTTGCTATCATCCTAGCCACAAATTCTTATCCACCTGTGAATTCTGTGTGCCCGCAGATGATGACACCATAGAAGCCAGTAAAGATGGATGGCCAGGTATGTGTTTCGGACGGCCAAGGAATCCTTGGGAACACCTATCGCATGGATGATACAACACAACACATGTTTTCATGGTCATATAAAACCTGCTTTCACGGCATCCCTATTCATTTTTTGCTTACGCTCACCATCCACCCACCTCCTACCAACATTTCAAGAACATGGACGCACAGCGAATGAAACTGACGGTTGATCCGAAACGTGTATTGTTTGATATTGTTCTGCCTTTCATCCGTGCGAGGCACGATAGGAGAAGGCAAGCACATAGCGATGCAATTGCTAGAATCAAAAACGGCGAATGCCCAGAGTGTATGAGGAAGTATAACAGGCCTATGTGGCATAAACATTTTGATGAGAGGCACGACCCCGTGTGGCGTCGAGCCTTGGAGTTAGAACCAATCCGTCCTTGGTTTCGTCTGACACGCTTTGGCCGCCATATGTTAAGCACGCTTTGGCCGCTATATCCTAAGCATATGCTCGATTATCTCGATCTCGAATGATGGCCAGGTATATGTCTTTCTTGAGCAGGATTGCCTTGCTATCATCCTGGCCACAAATTCTTATCCACCTGTGAATTCTGTGTGCCCGCAGATGATGACACCAAGCTCCTCGCACACACATCGCGGTGCATTGGCTACTTTGAAGAGGCACACGTAGAATAATAACAATAAGAATAACACATAGACTTCGATATGCAACGAGGTTGTGTCATTGTGAGATGACCTTTTGACAATAGTAGAGTGAGATTTGTACTTTTTATGTAACATGTCTTACGTTGGTTTGTAAAATGTCACGCATTATAAAGCCTGCCTATATCTTCATCAGCATTCATTTCTCGCTTTCGCTCACGATAGACCCCACCTCCTACCAGTGAGCGACACACCCAGATGCCAGACTACTACATTGTCCTTTTCCGTTTTGTGCTTCCCGCCATCCGGGAAAGACGCCGTTCCCGCGAGGAATGCTTTTTGCACGCATGGGTAGAAGAACGATTTCTGTGGGCCCTTAAAACACGAGTACGCATTACATGCCCCGATATCCCTGGCACATTTACCTCAGAAATCATTGTGTTTCCTGTGACACTTGCGCGGTTTTTTTTTCATCCTCGGAGAATTGTGAACGACGACGTCGGCGGCTTGAGAGTCAATGAGGCGTCCTACTTTAATCGGACTAGCTGGATTTCCGGTATGAATTTGTATCGCAGTTTTAACGAACTCCACCGACGGTGGTTATATGATCACCATTGGGCCTGGTGCAACGGTTGGTTTCGCAACCTCCTTGACTATGACGCTGATGGTAACGAATTCGTCTATGATCGTGAATACGACCGGCCCTGTTGCGCTGATTGCGGAAGGTCAGATTCACTTGTTATGCGAGTGACTTACCCACATCGATACATATGTGTCGACCGCGCGAGTTGCGAGTTCTGGCAGGATACCGATGATACCGAAATCCCAGAGTTGCTGTCCTCCGACTCCGACTAAGGTATACATAAAGCTCAATACCTCTTACACAGCCTTCATTTCTTGCTTTCGCTCACCATCGTGCCACCCCGGCCACCTCCTACCATTCTGAGAGCCACCCGTCTGATGACAGCCCACGGCCACTTTCTCCTTTTCAGATGCGGCACAGAGGTCACCTATAGAAGTGTAGCTAGCATTACGAAGCACAATCGAGGTCTTACTGACAACACCTTCGACTAGACGTGAAGAATTACAATCGCTGACCGTCTACACGGATGTGCCCGACAAGTGCGAAATCTATATAATATGGGACCTAAGTTTCCGTGTCGTTGCAAGCGATCATGGCCTGGTGCAACGGCTGATTTCGCAATCAAGTTACCTATGATGGAGATGACAATATATTTTATGCTCGCTTATACACCTGGGCTTGTTGCCATGATTGCGGTTCTCAAAGCACAGTTCTTGAATAATGTAATAATGTAATAATGTAATAATGTAACATACAATGATTATAAAAAATGTGAAGATCGGGGTTCTTATACCATGGCTTGTACCATACACGTGACTTATGATATTTTTGTTGCCCGCATCGAGAAGAATTGTTTTCTAGAATAGATGGGTGGTGGCTAAAGCCACCGATTGAGATTCGACCATCAATTCAAATCAAGACGAGTCATCCGCCGACAGTCGACAAGGTCAGTGCAGATGTACCCGTCGCCAATACGGGTAAGATCCATATCAACGCGTCGGCATCGACTGCAGGCAGGCCTCATAGACAACTCGTACCGCGACGGGTAGATCCATTGAGGATCTGCATGCTCGTTGTAAAAGCCGTTGTACCAGGCCCAATGATATTCACGAAGCCATCGTTTTTTGAAGTCGTCGAAATCGACGTAGTCTAGCCGGAATCTGAAGTTGTTTGACATGCCAGGTCCTTGCCAATGGAACCCTTCATCGTCGTAATATGGGGCTTCAAAGTTGGAGGTAGGGAATATCTGCAAGAAATTTCCCCAATCACGAACATCCCCCCAATCGACTTCGAGCAGATCACGTAATTCATAGAAATAGTGAGCCAAAGTTACAGGCATCCAAACATCACCAAACATGCCCGAAAACGTCAAAACTTGTTCTTCCAACGCCCACAAAAAACGTTCTTCGACCCATGCCTGCACAAAGTATTCCTCACGCAATTGACGCATTTTCCGAATGTAAGGAAGAACAATCCCAAACAGGACGTAATGGGTATCCGCCATTCTTGATAATGCAAAGATGAAGCGGTGTGTCTTCCAGGAAGAAATGGAAAATGATCCTCCTAAAGGCCTCAAGCGATTTAAATATTGCCAAGGAGGGCTTGGGCCTCTCAAGGTAAATGCCGCAAACCAATAGGATGAAACCAACAATCACAAGATTGGCCAAGATAAGATTGGCCAAGATAAGATTGGTGCGGACAAATGTTGGCCCAAGATTGGCGCGGATTGCGAGTTCTGGCAGGATACCGAAGTCCCACAGTTGCTGTCCGACTCCGACTCCGACTAAGGTATAAAAGCTCAATACCTCTTACTTAGCCTTCATTTGCTGCTTACGCTCACCTTCGTGCCACCCCTGCCACCTCCTACCAGAGAGTGAGCGACGCGCCTCTGCAAACTCGTGATGCCTCCAGTGTTAAGGTTTGGTGTGCATCGGAATCGTGCCAGTATCGATGTAGATGCCATTCATCGCCATGTGATGGTGCACATGCCATGCCCCGAATGCAATTTGCACCAGTGGACTTTGACAACGATGGCAAACCGCCCTGTCCGCCGCCCGCCGATGCCTCACAGGCATGATCTGATAATGGCTATGTGGCGCTTTACCCGACGAACTCGGTTTTATCTGTTTTTTGAATTGGTAGAGCCGGAACGCTATCCCGATCGCGCTGAATATGCACGGGGTGAAGCGTGGATGACTCCGCGATTAATGGTTATTCCAGTCGACGTTGTACGCCTATTGGTCTGTTGGTACCAGAATGACGAAACGACACCTTTCGACGAGTACTGTATCAGTTGCGATTGCCTTAGTTGAGCAGGTATAAAAGCTCAATACCTCTTACTTAGCCTTCATTTGCTGCTTACGCTCACCATCGTGCCACCCCAGCTTGACACTAGCAACTAACAACTGACCACGCTCAGGCAAACTCGTCATGAAATGCGATTATTGTGACCTTCCTGCAAACGTTCGCATATGGTTTAATGCTGGTTCGCATCTTG
The DNA here is from genome assembly GCA_001247695.2 of Cymbomonas tetramitiformis. Classification (NCBI taxonomy): domain Eukaryota; kingdom Viridiplantae; phylum Chlorophyta; class Pyramimonadophyceae; order Pyramimonadales; family Pyramimonadaceae; genus Cymbomonas; species Cymbomonas tetramitiformis. Next base: position 7,798 of record LGRX02015311.1, read on the forward strand.
TTGCGATAAATGAGCATACCGAACATTTCGCGTGTATGCGTTGTTCTTACGAAATATTCATGTGCGAGGAAGCAATGGACGACGAAGACGGAGTATACTGGGAGCTGATAGATTAGTAGACCATTACTTTCCGGCGTCTGAAAGGCGTGGAATGAACTAATTCGAGATCGCTTGCCTGGTAGCAACTTACGTACTTTGCAATGTAATAGTAACGCTATGATATGTTGTACGACCAGCTGACTTATGGCTTTTGCGACATATATATATTGTAACACTACTAACACTAGCAAACATTCTACTTGTAATTAAACGAATATACACCGTTCATGCAACAATACCCGTGTGATGATAGTTGTATAGCCGCGTTTTTTGACGCGGGGCTTGTGTTTATGAACACACCCAATCCAAAAAAGATATCTCTCTCCGTTGATTGCTCGATGATCACTCGAACCACAATGGCAAACCGCATAATGAAGGCATACCGTACCGCATAAACGCATACCGCAACCTACGTGGCTACCACGTGTCTGCATTATACTGCGCGTTATGATGACGTGGCAGGTCACCCGTCGTCTATAAACCGAGAATAGTAACAGAAAAACACCGTCTAAAAACATGCATACTGGTTCACCTATCCCCAATAGTCTGTTTTTATGTTTTTTTCTTTACAGTCTGTATGATACCTTCTGTCATTATATGACATGTGTGACTGTTTTACCCGATAAATTTGATCACTGACCAATACTTGAACAAAAAGCCTCATTAGCTTTATGAGTAGTTTTGCAAAGTTTCTGACCTTTATGTTTTTCTTTACAGTCATTATGATACCTTCTGTCATTATATGACATGTGTGGCTGTTTTACCCGATAAATTTGATCACTGACCAATACTTGAACAAAAAGCCTCATTAGCTTAATGAGCAGTTTTTTTTTCTTTTTTTGCTCTTTACTGCAGGATTCTGGACCAAGTATTGACAAAAAGTACATATTATTTACATATGTTCTTCCTTTCATTCGAGCCAGATTCAATTTTCGTATGGATACAATAGGCGACCCATATCCACATGGTGATGCTTTGACGAGGGAACATCTCAACAGTCCTGCCTTAAGGGAATTAATTCTTGCAGAAATACGTAGACGGAGTCGTAATTATGATTGACCACCTTGTTAAATAAACACATGCGTTTGTATATGGTAATAAATTTATTTGTTCGAAAATGCAATTAATTTACAATTAGAAAAACTTCTCATTAGGCTAATGAGCTTCGTTTGGTTCTTTTGTTGCATTCTGTATTTTGCAGACCACTTGGGAGCCGAAGGAATGTTTTATCCGCCTAAATGAAATAGATGATGTCGACGAGGCTCATTTTAAAACTGGGATTCCGATACAATGTAGTGATTTCGAATGTCAGTGTATTGACAAATTCATGCACAAGGCATGCTTCTGCAAGTATGAGATGCAAAACTATGAAATAGAATTTGCAACACCTGTTCACTGCCCATGTTGTAGACAACACTGGTTTGACCATCATACTCCAAATGTATAAACGGTTTTATTACCATCTTTGTATATATAAATAATATGTTTTTACAATGAATATGGGTATTGTTTCAAATTGCTCATTAACCTAATGAGCTGTTTTCAGTTAGTGACTAACTTTGTACTTTTATATTACAATATATGTTTATAGGTACCAATGACACCTGCAGCAGAAAGCGATCTGGCTGCTAATCGTGGTCCGGGCGGCTCATTGTTGGCTTACGAGCCTGGAGAGACAGCGAAGGCGGCAAAAGAACAGAATGCTCAGCAAGCAGCGCAGGACTGGCAGTCCTTGCTCACTTTGCCGAAACAGCGGCGTTCAATATCTCATTCTAATACGATTCGGTATCAGATTGAGTATAACCACCGGTACCCCAGAGTCGTTAAAGCCAAAGACGTCAATGGCTACTGCCCCGCGCTCCAGTACTGTCACAAGTACTTTAGTAAAACCATTATGGGGCCTTTTCAACAGGTTCCACGGGTCAAGTTACAGCTCAGGAAAATCATTTCGGACCCTTTTGAATTATTTTGAATGATAGTGCACGCTACAAGCAACTTTAGGTGTGAGTAAATCGCGTGTGCTTTCATGCTATAAAACACCAGAAAATTAATTAATTTCGAAAGTACTATCACAAGTACTTTGACTACGAAGGTGTTTTCGCTCGGTAGATGGCCATATATATTCGTATAGGGTGATAGGACTCTTCATTGGGATGTACTCGAACTGTGCAACATGCATTACCCCATGAGAATGCCGGTATCCTGCCATAACCATGGCAACTATCGCCGCATGTGAGAAAAACTGATTTTTTGGATGTTTTTCACTTATAAAATTTCGAGTTCCATCGTACCGCATCCCTGATTGTGATCCCATGGAGCGAAGGTCCGAGCACATTGAGGTCTCAAAAAATCAATATTGATATCTACTTTGATGTTTTGCACACCCTAGTGCTACCTCCAGCACACATCGAGCTCGCCGTGCCGTTTTCTTCTCGTGGGTATGCGCAGGCTGGAGCAAAGAAATAGCCCCCAAAATCAGGGTTTCCTTGTCGAAACCCAAAACGTCATAACCTCTTCGTTACTTAGAGTTATGTGAGTTATGACATGATATTTCATGCACATACACTCCACTTGACTAGGAAACCTTCACACATATGGATATATCATGCATCCACGACTCAAAATTGATGACTTTGATCATTACCCACTACTTTTGCAGGGTCACCATACTAGAAAAATCCCCAAAAAATCATTTATCATCAAAAGTCGTGAATGATGGGAAATTTTCATCCTTAAGACCCTATAAGTGCACGAAAATCATTATAAGTTCATGAAATATATCAGATACTCGACTAATTGCGGCGCAATGTAGGGTTGCCCTCTGCTGCATAAACGTATATAATCATATATATTGCACATTTTGCTATGATACTTCGATTAAAGTCCAAAAAAGGGCCTCGTAGTCCACAACATCGTTACAAATCATCTCCGAGCGATACTCGGTACAAGGGTGACCATCGGGAGAATCCATGGCATGCTACTTGTGTATGCGTACTAGTACACTGTCTGCTAGGCCCTGGCATCTCTTCATAACTCGAATATGCACCTTAGACATCGACCGGGGTCCCCAAAAATGGGTCTCGTAGTCCACAACATCGTTATACATCATCACCGAGCGATACTCGGTACAAGGGTGCCCGTTGGGAGAATCCATGGTATGCTACTTGTGTATGCGTACTAGTACGCTGTCTGCTAGGCACTGGCATCTCTTCATAACTCGAATATGCACCTTAGACATCGACCGGGGTCCCCAAAATGGGTCTCGTAGTCCACAACATCGTTGTACATCATCACCGAGCGATACTCGGTACAAGGGTGACCATTGGGAGAATCCATGGCATGCTACTTGTGTATGCGTACTAGTACGCTGTCTGCTAGGCACTGGTATCTCTTCATAACTCAAATATGCACCTTAGACATCGACCGGGGTCCCCGAAAATGGGCCTCGTAGTCCACAACATCGTTACACATCATCTCCGAGCGATACTCGGTACAAGGGTGCCCGTTGGGAGAATCCATGGTATGCTACTTGTGTATGCGTACTAGTACGCTGTCCGCTAGGCCCTGGCATCTCTTCAAAGCTCCAATATGCACCTTAGACATCGACCGGGGTCCCCGAAAATGGGTCTCGTAGTCCACAACATCGTTGTACATCATCTCCGAGCGATACTCGGTACAAGGGTGACTATTGGGAAAATCCATGGTATGCTACTTGTGCATGCGTACTAGTACGATGTCTGCTAGGCTCTGGCATCTCTTCATAACTCAAATATGCACCTTAGACATCGACCCGGGTCCCCCAAAATGGGTCTCGTAGTCCGCAACATCGTTATACATCATCACCGAGCGATACTCGGTACAAGGGTGCCCGTTGGGAGAATCCATGCCATGCTTCTTGTGTGCATGAACCCCAACCTACCATGCATGAGATTGATTTGTGTAAACACACTTGTAGGGTTGGGTTTAACCCGCAACTTATTACCACAAATGGCATCACGCCAACAGGCTCACACCCACAAACATCATTGGCCAACATACACCCCTTGGATATGTGTGGTCGCCCGGGCAATCTCACGCCAAGAGCTACTCCAAAAAAATTCGTAAAGATGGCCAACTGTTTGAACACCCAGTGCGGAAACCGCAATGTAACAAAAAATGCTACCCCCTCGGCAATATGCATCCAGTGGGAAGGCGACAAGTGGTTTAGAGGCCAATGGCACAAAAGACAATCATGTTTGGGTCACAAAGTCAACATAATATGAAGGGCAGTATGACCGTAGCCTTAAAAGACACCGAAAAGAATTATGGCGTGAAAGTACTTGTCATAGTACTTTCGAGCTCGAAAGTACTATGACAAGTACTGTGGGGCAGTAGCCATCAAGGGGTGTACCTTCAACATACCTATCCAGTACATTATACAGGCTGAGGACTACGAGCGCATCAGGGATGAGGACCGTGCGCAAGTCGTGAACTTGAAAGAGAGCATGGCTTGGAACCCACACTCCTTTCAGAACACCCTACAAATTATTGGCCTGTCCACACGCGTGGAAATTCAGATGAACGACGCGTGGATTGCAGATGGACGCCGTATGGACGCTTTTTTTGCAAAATCCACACGTGTGAAAATGTCTAATTTGCAAAAGTGATGTTCATACGGTGTCCATACGATAAATCCACACGTCGTCCATACGTGTGCTCCCGTGTGGACGACGTATGCTAGTTTACCTGATTTTATTACGCGTGTGGACGCTCCGTACACTGCCCGACCGTATGGATAGGTGCCGTCCATACACATGAACCGTTGGAAATTGCTGTCCACACGTGCGGACAGCGAGGAATGCCGCTTCTACCCCTCCTCAGCCATATGGACACCATGGGGACGTGTCCCTGGACGGTACCGACGCGTACGGACGACGTGTGGACGGGCGTATGGACAGTGTGAGGCCCGTGCCGTGCCAGTCTTTTGCGCTTGTCCGCACGTGTGGACAGCCATTGCACCCGGGCCTGGGTGTACCCGAGCACTGCTTGCCCCTTCCTCAGCCATATGGACACCATGTGGACGTGTCCCTGGACGAACCCATGCGTACGGACGACGTGTGGACGGGCGTATGGACAGTGTGAGGCCCGTGCCGTGCCACTCTTTTGTGCTTGTCCGCACGTGTGGACAGCCATTGCACCCGGGCCTGGGTGTACCCGAGCATTTCCTGCCCCTTCATCAGCCACATGGGCACCATGGGGACGTGTCCCTGGACCGTACGGACGCGTACGGACGACGTGTGGACGGACGTATGGACAGTGTGAGACCCGTGCTGCGCCACTCGTTTGCGCTTGTCCGCACGTGTGGACAGCCATTGCACCCGGGCCTGGGTGTGCCCGAGCATTTCCTGCCCCTTCATCAGCCATGTGGGCACCATGGAGGCGTGTCACCGATCGAACCCATGCGTACGGACGCCGTGTGGACAGACGTATGGACGATCGGAATTCGCCAATCCATACGTATGGACGTCGAAATTGGAGTTTGTTGAAACACGCGTGTGGACACATACATCCGCGCGTGTGGATAAAAGTTTACCCGCATGGATTAGCGGAATCATGCGTGTGAATACAGGTATCCGCCTACATACGGTTTATTTACATATATATTACATCGTGTATCATCCGCAATCATCTGAATCAGATGAGCTACTACTGTCATCCTCGCTACTACTGTTACCATCGAGTTCACGGAAGAAATCCGCCTTGCGATCCAACACAACTTGCAAGCAATCAGTTCGTCGTCGAATGGCCAAAGGGACAGCATTTCCTTTGAACCGGGCAAGCCAAGCCGGCATGAAAGGAACATCCTGAATTACCACTTGATTCTCAATGCTGTTTGCGCGAACGAATGGCTGAGAGACGTCCCATGGCATGTCTTTGCGCAGGTAAATGTTCTTGCTGATGTCGTCCGCAAGCGCAGCCGCCTTTGGGTACCAACGGGCCTTCAACAGAAAGATCTCGTGACCGGGAAGGTCAAGCTTGCCAATCTTCATGATTTCCCCATACCTATCTTCAACGTCATCGTCCGGTATCTCGCCTGTAAGAAGTTGGGCTTGAGTTGGCACTCCCGGAGTTCGAAAGATGCTCTTGAAATACCGTTGACAGCTCTTCAAACCAATGTCGCTGTCGTGCACTCGGAAATCTTCACGCCCGATCTTGATGCTAGGATACTCCGTCCACGGGGCGATGCCGGCTAAGGCGAAGGCCTGCTCCTCCTCGGTGAAAGGCTGAATCTGCAAAGTTGTTGGGCACCTCCGCCACGTGTCTGGTTGTAGAAACACCGGAACCACGTCATTCGTCATCGGCCTTCGACGACCCGCCCGTCGGTTGCGACGATTCCGTTGCAGAGCGTTCCTGCATTCGCAAGGTACACACGGGTGGACTCAGTGTTCCGTACGTTGTCATACGGTGGCCGTACGCCGTCCATACGCCATCCACATGGCATTTGCACAATTTACAGACACGCATATGAGTTGGTACCTGTTGAATAAGGCGAGTCTGTCGTCGAAATTTTTGCACAGAATGTCGTACTCGGGGAACTCGGTACGAAGATAAACTTGAATCTTTTCCCTGTCATCTGTTGCGATTGACGCCGCGCAAGTGAATTAGTTGTCTCACAAGAAGACTGAAGAGAGGAAAAACGGACAATAGTGAAAACCTATCCGTGCGTACGGACAGGTATTCCACACGTGTGGGCGGCGTCGTCCGCACGGAAGGCCCTTCGTCCACGCGCTTGGACAAGTGCTATTGATCAAACGGACAATAGTAAAGTATTGTCCGTGCGTATGGATCGTTGTCCACGCGTGTGAACAACTACGTGCAAACGTACTTACAAAGCATCCACACGCATGGACAGACTGACATGCATGGTACACATAATACTTATGGATGTGCTCACCAGCGGATGGCCGCACAGTGCTTGATTTTGTTGTAAAGATGTTCTGCTTTGCAGGAGGTCGATAATGCGGAGCTCGACCAATTCGATGCATCTGCTTGATGCCCGCAACCATGGAAACCGTTCGCCGCAACTCCAATCCTTTCATCATGCTGGCGACTGGTTGTGAGCGGGTCTTGATGGACAGCTTCAACAACCCGAAATAGTCTTCGAAGACATACATCCAGATTTCCCGTGCAGGGCCGTTGTCCTTCAGCTGGTCGACAATGTGCACGAGAAGATGCGACATAATCACCAACGCCTCAGGGGAGTTGTTCCGCTCCATCTCATCTCTCAACTTCATGACTCGGCTCTGCAGCTTGTTCATTTACTGAAAGGCAAAATGAGAGGCAACCTTAATCTCGAACCGGGACATGACAGGTGTGAATACTGGAGGAACACCCGGATGGACAACGACTTCATACGTCGTCCGTGCGGCGTCCGTACGGTGTCCACACGGAAGCACACGTGGATTAGGCTAATTAACGTACCTCTGGATCAATTGAGGGGGCGGTTAATTCTCGAACCACCACCGCAAATTCGCCGACGAACTTCGCGTATTGTGGACGGAGAACTTGCCCGTCAGCATTTTGCCAGGATGCAATAACGCCCAGTATCCCAGAAGTGAGGGATACCACCAGCTCCGCGGCCTTCATCTTCCGCACCTTATTCGGGCTTTTGTACTTCTCCTGCAAAAGTTTCTTAGGTAGAGGTCCCATATTTGTCGGGAGCTTCAAACTTCGTACCCACTTGATTGCACCGGTCTTTGCGATCGGTGACAGTCCCCAGGGTGATGGTTTGTCTGCGAAGAATTTACATTGTTAGGCATACAGTGGAGGGTCCATACGTCGTCCGAACGGTGGCATAGGACGTCCGTCCGGACGGAACAAGGTGTCCACCCGTATGGAACAGCAGAAACTCGCAAACGACCTACCAGCTTACCTGCCAGTCGCTTCGCAGCAGATCTTCGATCGTTTACATTTCTGGGTGGGGGTGCGATAACCCACGATCGATGGACCTTCATCTTTCGCGCATAGTTGCGTGTGTTCGGTCCCCAACCATCACCAAAAATCACGCAGTGGACGCCGTGAATCAGGTTGTACAAGATGTGCATCAAGTCGAGAAGGTAGTCTTTTACAACGTCAAAATCAGGAATGATTGACATCGGGCATGGTTCCTTGACCCCGCTCTGCTTCATGAATTCCTCGATGATTGATTTAGGCACTCGTCCCTCTCTGATCATCTTGGCGTGGAGCTGTTGGGTTTCGCGGACTTCACTGTTGGTGCGAAGAGGAATTGATTCACCTGCTCAATGCCGGCGGAGAAAATCAACACAACACGCTTAGACGGTGAATCACGCGTACGGATGACATATGGTTCCGTCGTCCACGCGTATGGACGCCGGTATCCACTAGCCCGAACAGGGTGTTCTTTAACACATAATGTAAGCTAAAAATCCACGAGCTGTCCGTGGGGTGTCCACACGGTGGGCACACGTACAGCCGAAGAAGGAAAGGGGACAAACGAAGGGGTCATGCGTTTACCTGGTTGCAGTCCATGGTGTAGTGAGGAATATATGATTTTCGTTAGACCAGATGTAGATTTCTCAGTACCCCGTATCCAGCATCTTAGGCAACCTAAGTACGAATTAGCTCCCAATCGTCTCGCTGCGTCGCTCAAGCCAACGTAGTCTTCGAGCACTTTGTACAGCACGAGCTTGAACGTGAAAACCGTGTTGGTATTCACATCGAACATGCGTACGCCGATAGTCAGTCTGTTAACCTCCAAGGTGAACATGTCGTAGAACTTGCTGCTGACTTTCGGTTTTCCATCCCAGATTCCCCAAGTCATCACGTATTCTCGTTTGCAGCGAATTTCTCCTGGGAAATTGACAATCGTAAAACACAGCGGAGTCACCGTGCGTATGCCGTCGTTGAAGGATTGGACGCCATCCGCACACGCCATGATGGCAATGTTCCTCGGGTCTTTAAAGACGTCCCACTTGTTGCGAACGAAGTTGAGAAATCCTGGCGAGTCTGCACGAGCATTGGGAAACGATACATGAGAATTCCTTACACTAACTGTCCACACGGGTGGATAACTAAGTACACACGTACGGACGACGAGCGAACGAATTGTCCATACGGTGTTCACACTCATGGACAGGTTTGCACGAGCTCTGGGAAATGGCACCTAAGATTTCCGCAATTAAAATGTTCACACGAGTGGATAACGACGTCCGTGCGTACGGACGGCGTACGTATTTACCATCCATATGGTGTTCACCTACATGGACGAGTTTGCACGAGCAGTGGGAAATACGACATACGAATTCCGCACTTGCTTCGTCCACACGGGTGGACGATGCTAATCGTACCCACGGACGATGTACAGTCCTTACGTCCATGCGGTGTACACAGTCACGGATTGAAATTTCGGAGTAAACTCACCCAGTATACCATGTACCTCCGCTCGGGGGTCTTTGTCCAACATGCCTTCTTTCCACCACGTACGCGCTAGCATGGCTAACTCCGGCGTCAGGAAGAATACGGTGAACAGCGTTTCGAGCGGCCACCATCGAAAAATACAGCGAGCTCGACCAGGAATGTATACCCCCTACACCGTCTTTCCGTCCTCGTATCTCGGTTCCAGGCATTTCGGACACTTGTCGCGGTTGGCGTGCTCGTCCTGAAAGAATTCGGAGCACTCGGGGCAAACGTCCACTTCGTTGTATCCCTTGAACATCTCCTTCCACTTCTGCAATACTTGTGCATAGGTAGATGGAACCTCTGCGATGTGAGTATGTGCACTATCGGCTACTTTGTCGACGTAGTGAACACGCAGAATGTTCAAAATCGCATCGAAGTAGGCCTGCGAGCTGTTGTGGTGGTTGTGGGAGACGAGAAGATCCAACACGAAATTGTTCGCCACAACGTCAGCGGACGCTTGGACGTTTTCTAGACTTTCCTGCGCACACAAACACACACACACACACACATCCTCAAAGAAGGCATGAATGTGATGAATGCTGATGAATTGCTGACTTAGCTGATAAGGAAGACCTACCTCTGCGCTTGGGTCCTCTTGAGGTCCCAAGAAGAGCCGATTGATTTTTTTGATCGTCGCATCTGCTGCCTCGTGGATGGCAACATCTTCTGGGAATTCCTCCTCCTCACTATGTT
>LGRX02015313.1:0-13889 GCA_001247695.2 Cymbomonas tetramitiformis
GGTCCGAAGACCGCCGTGAGGAAAGCATTAGATTGGAATGCTTTCGATCATGCCCTGACAATAGCATACGATAGATGCTATACAGGGCAAGAAGATGGTGAGCACCTTTTCGAATCACATGTTGGTAGAGCCTATAGTTATGCGTATGGATAATGCCCGAAACCCTGCTTGTGTAAACGCGCATGGTTTTGGTGTGGTATGAATTAGGCGGGCTCGACGTGCTGCCTCCGCCCTCACCCCCTCCGCCAGCACCTGAAGTCTGCTGCTTCATCTGCCAGGAAGACGATGGACGTGGAGTACACAGGTGCTCGCACTGCGGTGCGAGCTACCACAACGTCTGCCTTCTAGGCAAAGGCATCGAGGAGGTGAACAATTGTGGTAGACCGGAGTGCATGGCGAAGCGCACGGTCTACCCAACCTCGCAAGCGGAGAAGGACGCTGCGAAAGGACTGCCGCTCTCAAAAGTAGGCGCCCTGCTGCTGGAAGGCGCGCTCAAGCAATGGCCACCGCCCCTTCAAGCGGCCACACCCCCGTGGTTGGTGAGGGGGATGTGGAAGCGCCGTGGGGAGCGGAGCAACCCGCGGACGCTCCCGCCCCCACGAGCACGGAGGTTCTCGCGGCGGGAGAGCCCGCACCGGGGGAGGGGGTGTTGGCTCCGCCCCCAATCACGGGGAGCCCCGCGGCGGGAGAGCCCGCACCTGCGGAGGTGGTCGTGGAGGATGCCGCAATCGCAAAGGGTCCCGCGGCGGGAAAGCCCGCACCGGCGGAGGTGGTGTTGGCTCCGCCCCCAATCACGGGGAGCCCCGCGGCGGGAGAGCCCGCACCTGCGGAGGTGGTCGTGGAGGATGCCGCAATCGCAAAGGGTCCCGCGGCGGGAGAGCCCGCACCGGCGGAGGTGGTGTTGGCTCCGCCCCCAATCACGGGGAGCCCCGCGGCGGGAGAGCCCGCACCTGCGGAGGTGGTGGTGGAGGATGCCGCAATCACAAAGGGTCCCGCGGCGGGAGAGCCCGCACCGGCGGAGGTGGTAGTCGCTCCGCCCCCAATCACGGGGAGCCCCGCGGCGGGAGAGCCCGCACCGGCGGAGGTGGTCGTCGCTCCGCCCCCAATCACGGGGAGCCCCGCGGCGGGAGAGCCCGCACCGGCGGAGGTGGTCGTGAAGGCGCCCGCTGCCGCGGATTGGCCGGGGTGGGCGAAGGCCACGTTGGAGCAACGTGTTGCTTTTTATCCCCGTTGGGTGCATCACCGTGATCTGCCGCAGTTAGCACCGGTGGTGTACGTGGCGGGGGATGGGGTGCATGGGAAGGAGGGGTACACGGAAAAGTCCAAGGGGCGTTTCGAGAGGGGATCCGTCGTGTATCACCAAGGGCAAGTATACAAGGGCGCGTATATTGCGGGGACGATCTTGCACGTGAAAGACCGTGGGTGGTTCACCATATGCGGTGGGCCAATCCACGGCAGATACGCCACCCCGCACCTTACGCACATCTTCAGGATGAACCGGCTCAACCAGGGGAGCACGGATAAGGCCCGTGGTGCCGCCCACTTCAAGACTGAAGAGGGGTCGGACATTGTGTACGAGTGCGCGAGAATCTTCTTCCCGAAGCTCATCAAGCTGCACAAGCACTACGGCTTGGAGAACGGTACGGCATTCTCTTTGTTTGTGTGAATCGGTACTCTTGCGGGGGGTGCTGAGCATGCTTGCGGTGAAATTGCTTTTGTCTAAGTGGTAGCCCCCAATTTCTTTTTGACAAGCTCGACGTCCGATTGTGGGCTCTTCACAGGTGTCTCTTTGCCTCCGATCGTGAGGCAATTGACGGCAAAGGATCTTCAGGGTGACAACTTCTCCTCGCCGCACTACACGCAAGATGACTACGTCTTCGTGGACGCGCTTGCTCGGTGGGGAGGGGGTGCGAATGCAGAGCCGCAGGGTGGTGCGTCGGCGATTGCCGTCCCGGCGGTGGACGAGGGCGAGGACGTGGATACCGCCGGCACCCCACCGAGGAAGAAGTTGAGGAGCCAACTCGCGGGAGCCAACTCCCAGGGAAACCCGGCGGAGAGGTCGAGCCTCCCGCGGATACGGCAGCCGGCGGGTAAGGTTGGTAGGGGCTTGAGCTCGGGTGGCGGTGACCCGCAAACTTCAGCAAAGGGTCAAAAAAGGGGGAGATCCTCTGCTGGCAGCGGAAGCATGCCGGCCTCGGGGCGTGCGTCAACGAGGGGCGCGGCGCCGGCGCCGTCAGCCCGCACGGTGGCCCCCCCTCAACCGCTTGTCGCTCTGTCGGAGGTTACCGAGGCGGCCCCACCGGTGAGGGGAATCACGGTGGAGGAGCTAACGGCGGTGTTAGCGAGGCAGGAGGAGGCGAGCCAGAAGATGCTGAAGCAGCAGGAGGCGCACTTCACCCAGCAGCTGAAGCTGTCTGAGGAACGCCAGCAGCGGGCCTTGGAGCGCCAAGTGGCGGACTTCATGGCAAGCCCAGGGGAAGATGCGCCCAGCACGCCGACAGCCGAGGCACCTCCAACCCTCCCCCCCCAGCAGCAAAGCCCTCAGCAGCAACCTCAGGCGGTGCCTCAGGCGGTGCCGATGCTGCAAGTAGGACAGGAAGCGTCCCAGCCTCCCTTGTTGCAGCAAGCCTTCCAACCGCTGCAACCCCAGCCCTTGTTGCTGCAACAACCCCAGACGCAGCAGTTGCAACAGCTCCAGCAGCTCCAGCAGCTGCAGCAGCTCCAGCAGCTCCAGCAGCCCCAGCAGTTGCAACAGCTCCAGCAGCTCCAGCAGCCCCAGCAGTTGCAACAGCTCCAACAGCTCCAGCAGCCCCAGCAGTTGCAACAGCTCCAGCAGCTCCAGCAGCCGCTTGCAGCTCCAGCAGCTCCAGCAGCCCCAGCAGTTGCAACAGCTCCAGCAGCTCCAGCAGCCCCAGCAGTTGCAACAGCTCCAGCAGCTCCAGCAGCCCCAGCAGTTGCAACAGCTCCAGCAGCTCCACAGCTCCAGCAGCTCCAGCAGTTGCAGCAGCTCCAGCAGCTCCAGCAGACCCAGCAGCTGCAACCCCTTCTGCAGCAGTCCCAGCCCATGCTCCTTCAGCAACCACAGGCCCGACAGCTCCAGCAGCTCCAGCAGCTCCAGCAGCTCCAACAGCTCCAGCAGCTCCAGCAACTCCAGCAACTCCAGCAGACCCAGCCATTGAATACCTCGGACTTGGGTAGGGCCTCGGGCGTCTCCATAGAGGAGTTGCAGAATTTGAGCCACCTTTGAATTTGAGCACCCGCCACCCGGCAACGGCTAGTGCCCCATGACTCCTGCAACTGCAAATAATATGCGTATCATTAGGGCAAAGTAAAAGTATGTTGTAGTCAGTTTACAGACGAAATTAGCCCCCAACGCCCCGTGAATGTGACCCGATGTGAAATATCATTTCTCGATGCCTAGTAATAACTTCTAGATACTTCTCACAACTTGTAATAACTTCACCGTATCATTTGCATATCTCACGCGCCCACGAGACATGCATTTTCTGTTTTGCAGTCAGCTTACAGACGAAATTAGCTCCCCAACGCCCCGCGAATGTGACCCGATGTGAAATATCACTTCTCGATGCCTAGTAATAACTTCTAGATACTTCTCACAACTTCTAATAACTTCCCCGTATCATTTGCACATCTCACGCGCCCGCAAGATATGCAATTTCTGCTTTGCAGTCAGTTTACAGACGAAATTAGCTCCCCAACGCCCCGCGAATGTGACCCGATGTGAAATATCACTTCTCGATGCCTAGTAATAACTTCTAGATACTTCTCACAACTTCTAATAACTTCCCCGTATCATTTGCACATCTCACGCGCCCGCAAGATATGCAATTTCTGCTTTGCAGCCATTTTACAGACGAAATTAGCTCCCCAGCACCCCGTGAATATGTCCCGATGTGAAATTTTGCTTCTCATTGCCTACGGATGACTTCTAGATACTTCTCACAACTTCTAATAACTTCCCCGTATCATTTGCATATCTCACGCGCCCGCAAGATATGCAATGTATGTACGGCAGCCCGTCCGCGACCTGTAAGCAGCCCTGTGGCCACTACAATTATCAAAAATATAAAATATTGCCTCTAGATGATTTCTTTTAACCACTAAGTACTTCTTGAAACTTCTTGCGACTTCTAAATGTCATTTTCATCGATTATGCAATCCGGGCCCACCTAGCCGTGCTACATGCCTACGTGTAATCTTTTGAAAATTTGGGATTGATTTTTTTTTGCTATAACGAATATTTAGCTATCAAATAACAATCCCTGAATGACATAACACGTGTAACACCCTGTAACACCCTAAAATCTGAATGTGTGTGTCAGGGGGTGTAACGTACCTTCTGAACACCCTGTAACATTCAGTTTGGTATCAAAAGCAGTTTTGCTTAAAAACATTTGCAAAATATTTATACTGCTTATTTTTTACCTATTTTAGGGTTACTGATACCATGTAACACCCTAATTATATTATTGGGTATATGGGCCACTGTAACATGACATGCCCTAAAATGCTACTATATATTCGAAAAACTTCGTGTTTGGCATTAACATATCATGCTGTATTCGACACAGACATGATTATATATCGGGCAACAACCCAAGAACTGTTGGGCAACAACCCTAAAACTGTAACAGCTGCTTCCTATAAGGACTGCATGCTATAACCTATAAGCTATAAGCTATGAGGTATATAGACAACTGACTGTCTATGTATTCACACTTCCTCGAGGGGGAAGAAGGTGGATAGGATTCACACATATCCATTTCATATTCCGATCTGGTGATTTCTGATGGATTGCTTTTGATAAAATCACTGCATCCACAAGTAACGTTGAAATCTGTACAACGTTAAATCCACCATCACTAATAAAGTGTAAACTCGGATGGGAAACTATATCCCAATGACTATAAGTTGACTCTTGTTCAGCATTTACATTCTCGAGTAAGTTTGGAATGCTGAACTATATACATAACATATAACCTGATACCATGCTTTATTGCATTTCCTGGATCAGAAGATGATAGTTATATAATGTATATATATATATATATCCCACCTGATACACTTTGGCACTATAGCCGTACATAAGAGTGGGAAGGACAAGTGCATCGCTGTAAGACTGGTTGATATAGTCCCAGTGCTGAAGGCAGAATTTGGCACCTGAATAACAGCTGATAACTGTTGGTGACCATCATGCAAGACCTTCCAAGCGTAACTCCTTTGATCCTGAGATGCAAGTGAATTGTTCATAATATGTTGACATCACATAAAAGCATTCTGATAAAAACCCTATGTATTCATATGAGCTGTCATCACTACAATGACATGGGTTTTTGAATCGTCGAAATAAGTATAACTCCGATGAATTCATTAGTACAGAATAAGCTGTTGAGATTATTCCTCCGGCTGGATTTCAATCATTCACAATCCCTGTACA
Source organism: Cymbomonas tetramitiformis (assembly GCA_001247695.2). Lineage (NCBI taxonomy): Eukaryota > Viridiplantae > Chlorophyta > Pyramimonadophyceae > Pyramimonadales > Pyramimonadaceae > Cymbomonas > Cymbomonas tetramitiformis. The sequence goes on from LGRX02015313.1 coordinate 5,459, forward strand.
TTCCGGTGACAAAATATTGCACTGGACTGATCACCATATTGGTATAATCTGTGATATATAAGTCACCAGAGAAAGCATTGCAATCAGCACAATGCTGTCTAGACTCACAAAGATGAGTAACATATATTCTCAGATGTAATAAACAGAGGCACAATGTGACCTACGCTAAAATCGCGTATGCTCGGGCACTGTATTGTGACCTGCGCTAAGATCGTGTATGCATGGACACAACATGACTCGTGCCAATGACGTGGACATATTTTATACCACGACATCACATCTGAAAAAAATGAATCACTCAGAGAGAAGGTATTGACATCAGTATAGCACCATTATACATATAATCATGAGGATTTTAAAGAAGACATAGTCTCTCCAATATTGACAAACATGGTATATATATATATATATATCCATGCTCTCTGATCATATATTGTAACCCACAGCATACGATGATGGTAATAGCAAGCCACTTCGCCGCTGGAGGGTAGTGTTGTATATATACAGCACATGCTTGGGCACTATATAACCCACGCTGATGACGTGGATTCGGGCTGCATCCCAATAACTGCAATGCACCTTCGGTGCAATGGGCTGCAACCCGAGAACTGCTATCCAGCTTCATAGAAAGCTTCCACGTCATCACATAGAGGTCAGACCTCTGTTGTATTTGAACGGCGCTTGACAACCGCCTAGCAATACACTTCCTTGAGGGGGGAAGATGATAAGCTAGAAATACAACTAAAACCCAAATAAATAATAAAGACAAATAATAAAACAAATATAAGTTGCATCATTGTTTTTGTCTTGGTAAGCCTGACTATATATAGTCAAACCATGCAGAACTCCATGAAGCTGACACATATATGCATCAAACATTTCTAAGGTCATCAGCCATGACATACATATGAGCTTGATTTTATAGACCTAAACATTGTATAAGGGTCTAGCATGTATCCAGACTAGAATTGTATACTGACACGGTGCAAGCACTATAGCCTCTGCCACCGATGATCATTGAAAAGGGCAACCATTCTTGATATTTCATACATATCATCTGATTGAATCATTAAAGGTGTCAAGATTACTCAATGCAATATGCAGGCCACGGCCTGAGTACAACACCTAAAAAGGTCAAAGCCACTGAGCTGATCAATACAGCATAAATGCTAGCTGCCTTGAAGGCTATGCAATAAGCCTATTGCCCTTATGTCTTGATATGTATCCGTGTATTGGCATCTCTTTGAGGTAATTATACCTACTGAATGAGCCATACCAACCATCTTGTCTTCATTGATCATTACATATTTGATCATATCGCCATTGAGCAATGCCTATTCTGTGAGATTATATATCACGAGGCATTTCATTAGTGCACATTAAACAATTGTAGTGCAACAAAGATCATCAGCTCTTCATCCTACCAAAAAATTGAGTTGTTGTCAATTGATTTTTCAGACACCATTTCTTAGAGGTCTATTCTTCATGAAAGACAGAGTCTGTGCAATTATGGCTATTCAGCCTTCTACATAGCTGACATAGCTATTTAGCTTATGACCCAACCGTTGTTAAGCAGCCTCCACGCTATATGGCTGAAAAATGGCAAGCAATCTCTTCGGTCATTCTTGGGCATAGAGCAATCAAGCACAGCCAATCCAGGATGTTTATCCCGAAATTCTCCAAGAGTTATTCATGTTTTTCATGTGTCATATGAAAACAGCTAATATACCGCCCTATGATGGGAGTCATCTCCTTCAGCGAGGGGAAGTGGTTATGCTGTAAAGTTGACCAATCTGATCATCATAAAAGTGACAGATTTGAGAAAATCGATTGAAACTTGTATTGAAAATGACTATTCCTTACAATAAGGTATTGCACCTAAGGGAATAAGGGTTTCATCGTCTGAAATAGGAAAAGACTTTTACATGGACTCTAGTTCTTGAATCCAGAATCGCATAGAAAAAATGTTCTATCCTGTGCATATAGAAAGCACATTAGATTCAGATTCTGAGCATACAAATGGACTTGAATGCACTCAGGTTTGTACTAAGTTGCAATTGTCCAAAGTTTTATTCTGACATCACTATTTATTTGTGGAATAGCATACAATGGTATAAACCATCCACATATAGATTGACACCATATTTGTAATTTCATAACATTTTGGCACATAAGACAAGCATGCTTCATTGAGGAATAAAGACTCTTTGAAAGCTCATTCGGGAATGTTTAGAAATTTGTTGCCTCTACCATTAGGCCACGAAGTCTTGGGAAAAGCCATGGCGGAACTCGAACCCGCAATCTGCAGCTGGTTTCCAAGCGCAGTTCATCCTCATTCTGGAAAGTGACAGAAATTTTATAATCATAAAACAAGTCACAATTCTATCGGATTGAAATGACATATTCATCATTCATACTTCTTTATCATAACAAGTCTCTGAATAGTGTTTGCCCAAAAATAAAATGGGCACCATTGAGATAAGTGATCATGTGCTGAAGAATATACACATATCACTAGGCAATGCCATGTTTTATTCATAATGAAATGACATGTCAGCCATCCATCAACTACGAAAATACAACTCGTAGTAAGTTGTTGTCATTACGGACACTTCTTGATTGACTCTCCATTAGCTTCGATACCAAAGTTAACTTCGGTAACTCTCCATCACTGATTTCTTTGTTCATCATGACAATCATTTTCCAGAACATTGTCTAAGTTGGGCACACTATAGTGACCCTGAATTGACAAATGTATGTGGGCTTCAACCCAACAACTGCATTTATTGACATCATCTGGCATTTGCCACATTCAAAATCGTCAGGCATTACCAATATATAGAGAAAATCAATGTTCAGATTGACATTGTTACCTCTAAAGCATTCGATGAGCAATCTCAGTCTGATTCTCTATCAAACCATTTTTCACATAACATAATGATTGAATAACATCCTCCATCACCATCTGATTGGTTTGAGGGGGAGGAAGAGTATAGATTCATTCATTTTCATACAACTGCCACAAATTGATTTACATCATTGTGATTTTGCTTGGAAGATTAAAAATCTTATCAAAAGTTCCAGCATCTGTGTATAGCAGCCATAAAGTTGATGACACGGTACATCATGCCGATTGAAACATCAAATGAAGTCTTATTTGACTTATTGACACATAAAGTTCATTATGAAGAAATCATAGATGCATATTTCTCCGGCTCTATCACATTATAGGGGCACTGACATAGGAGAACGATGGTTTTTCAAATGTAAATAAGCTATATTGTAAGCTTACGACCATCACTTTGACGTCAACAGCCTGAGATGCTGATTGTCGAAATTCAAGAGTTGAAGGATTCGTTGAATCAACCTTGATACATGTGTTTTGATTCATAAATTGTTGATCCATGGTTTCTCCCCAAATCTAGAGAAGCTGGCACACAAGTTGTTGCCAATGTCTTAAGGAAAGCATCTGAGCAAAGGATTGCCAGTTGTGCCATCAGGCATCGAATTCCATAACAGCAAAGCCGAGTGAGTAAATCCGCCACTCTAGCTATTTGCCCGTCATTCCTTCCAGGTTCATGACAAGAGACAATTCATCAAAGTCATACACCAATGCATAAGTCACATGCATGGTTGCACAGTTTGTATCCGAATGCCATTCCATCAAGGTTAAGCATCTTGACAGTAACTCTGGCCAACCAAAAGCCTTCCTGTCTTCGGATATCTTGAGCATTCTCATTTCCAGCTCCATTATGGACTAGGAAGCATCATGACTGTGCCTCGCCAGGACGCTAATCCTCAAAGCCGCACACTTGAGGCGAGCCTTATGAGACAGTGACCTTTGGCTTGTGGGGCGTCAACCCCTTATCAAATCCTGAACACTTGTTAACACCTGGATAAATTTATCATGATGCAACTTAAGTGGGATTATAAGTTCCACATAATCATATTGTCTACGTATGCTGAAGGCATAACTGCCGCATATGATCACAATAGATCGCAGCTTCTATAACATTGTGGCTTCTGAGTCAAAAGCTGATAGCCAATGACTTTTTGCCAAAAATTGCCGACCAAATAATAATCAGGCCGTGGAAACATATACCCAAGAGGTTTTCGTCCATCGGTCATATATATATATCATGCAGGCTGCATCCCAAGAACTGCGATGCGCCTTCGGTGCAATGGGCTGCAACCCGAGAACTGCAGGGTTATATCCCTAACATTTTTACCCTGCATCAAATTGATATGACAGGAGCAGGAATTGATCCTTCCTTGCTAAGGTGTAGTGAGCCTTGTATAAATCATACCCTTACACAGATACGCATATGCGGGTACCAATATCCGTGAAAAACTGCTAATGCTACCTTTGCCAAGACCGTGGTTTGTCATCGGATTCTGTGGCCAGTCATCCGAAGCTACCGGAGATATCGACTGAGGTAGACGGAGTTGTGATCCTAAGTTGTGCTTGACAAACATAACTAAAGAAATTTCACATTAGTACGTGGCGAATCCATTCTCACTCATCGCGATAGATGTTCGTCAAAGCGCGCGTACCGGACCAAAATTAAGGAGTTGAGCAGACCGGGTAAAGGATTATAAATCCAATCCCGTTAAGCAGGGCCACTCCGTTTGCATTAAAACAAGCCCCAAAAATCGGGCTCCCCGTTGCCGCCTATGATCCTCCAAAGTAGCTTAAGGAGGGGAGGAAGGGTTGGGTGCACTATATATAACTGTGGAAACATGTACCCAAGGGTTTTCGTCGATCAGTTGTATATACAAGGCCGAGTATCGTTCGTTAAAACGTCGATCATCGTTCGCAAAGGCGTCGACGGCAAGCGCAATATATATCCGTAACGTAGACTTCGGATGCTTTGAATCGTCACTCTGACGCACGATACGTGTGGATCAATCAGTAATCCAGCGTCAATCTGCATCACGAAACGCAATTCATTGAACCTTGAAACGTCACTCTGAAATACGATACGATTTCCAGAAAGGTGGGCTACATCCTAAGAACTGTAAGGTGAGGGACTAAAGTGGACTCGGTTCCCCCCAATAACCTAAAAACACCATGAGGGACGCCTCAAATCGGTGTAAGAAGACTGGTACCAGCAAGAAGCGACAACAACAAAGACATCATAGACATATACAAAGGTATGCCCGTTGTGAGGTCACAACTCTTTTAAGAGGGGAGATCTGTCAGGGTCATGACCGATGACATATGTGTCATACATGTCATACGTGTCATACCTGTCAGACATGTCATACCATGTCATGTCATGTCATCATGTCGGTCGTGTCATATATTATTATGACAGTCGGTCGTGTCATATATTATTATGACAGTCGGTCGAGTCATATATTATTATGACAGTCGTCAGTACGGTCGACCATGACTGTACCTGTCGTCAGATGATAATGTCACATCATCTGTCATTATTCAAGGAAAGACTTGAATGACCCTGTCATCGAGAGTTCGTATGTCGAACTCGAAGATGGCAAAGCAAGATACATCTTGAAGTACAAACAAGAACCATCTTGGCTTTAAGCATGTGCGGAACACGCATGCACAGTATGAACGAACTATTCGTTATCACAATACTGGTCGTTCAACCTACGTCTCGGGTTCACAACCCAATGGCGGTACTATCTATGATGATAGGAGACGTATGGTATAAGATGAGGAAGCGTTGGGCTTCAAGCAGATCTTCACTCAGAGACTGCACTCATCACCCGCTATTTCTTACACTCGCGTTGCTGTCCAACTTCGCAGTGTTAATTTGTATATTGATAATATATTCACGGCCTGTATATCTCGCCGTATCAGGTGTGCTGGACTTCGGGTTTAGGCTTAGTTATTATGGGCTCTGACTAGCCCCTAGCCTGACCCTGCTTCCGTATCGTGTCCGTGACATCCTAGCACTGTACTGTACAGTAGTACAGTACAGTAGTACAGTCATTGTTTCATTGTCTGGGTTTCCGAGAGCATAAAGCCTCGGCCAGACACTAGTTATGTGATTATCAGTTTGATTCTCAGCGAGCTTAGCCGGACAGCGGATCTGTCTTTCTCGCACAGCATCCTCCACTCTTCCCTCCACCCTGCGTGCCCCTTGGCCATTGCCTGGTGGTGTTTGGAGGTGTTGCATCCCTCATCCCACCGCTTTTCCTCTCTGCTTTCGCACTTGTGTGCGGCAGAGTGGAGCCACACCGCATTTTCCACCTTCGCCCCCCTCGGGGTGTCCACGTCCCCGCACTCGCTATGTTGGTACCACACATCGTCGCACCGCATCGCGTGGGCGTTGGATGACGACGTCCTGGCGGCGCTCGACTTCGTCCACCATCGAGACCTACGCCGCCGTCCACCCTCGATTGCTGGGCTAGATTCGCCGGCTGGCCTGTGGGAGTAGTCATCCCCACAGCACATGCATGGGCATACGCCCCTAGAGCACGCATCTAGAGACCAGCGCGGCGGAGCCACTCTAGCTGGGTTGAAAAAGACCTCTTAGGGTCTCAAAAGATGCTTGTTTCTTAGAGTTTTGCCTCTCGGTGGGACTGTGGCCAGCCGTAGGATGCTAGCCCCGGCCTTGGCTAGCTTGCATCGTGACACCTCACGCCTTCGGGGTGAGGTGGTGTCATGGAGAGACAGACTTTCGCCCCCCCATAACTGGGGGTGACTGTCTCTTCCTGTGTCACACCTCGCCTTGTGGTGTCACTTGCATCTTGCCCGGCATCACTTCCGACAGATAATAAAACCACCCAGTTATTTATTATCTCATCTTTGACTGTGACACTCCGGGTTTGCACTGTCTGCTTCTTGAGTTGTTGTGACCCGCAAATATATCCACCCTTTGCATATATTTTGCTGTTCACATCATTTTGCGCATTTTCGGCCATTCCCGACTACGTGCTTCCAACAATGGCGTCTAGCCTACTAGGCCCTACACTCTGGACAGCAGCGCCCGTACTGCGGCAAAACTGGCTTACCGCACGATATTTTTGACCTCACCGCCGTTTCCCTCGTCGAATTTCACCCCGAATTGGCTTTCACATCGCCCGATTTGGTTAATTTACGAAGAGTTACGTTTTCGACACGCACCCGAACGCGCCCTCGCCTTTCTGGACAGCAGCACCGCTCCTGCAGGACAACTGGCTTGCCGCACGACTTGTTTGACGTCACCGGCGTCTTCCTCGTCGAAATCCACTCCAATTTCACTCATCCATCGCTGGATTTGGTTCATTTTTTTAGAAAGTTATGTCTTCACTTGGGAACCCTAACTTCGCGTTCGCGGAATTCTCCAGCCAGCGGTCAGCGACCATGTCTGCTGACCGCCAGCATGCGCGCATGCCCACTGTCCATTCAGCGTTGGCATCTTTTCGAGTACATCGACGGCATCCTGCACCTGGCTATGGTCTGGTGGTGTCTGGTGGTGCTTATGCACCAGACACCAACATCGAGTCTATCGCCTTCGCCAATGACGACAACTCTGAGCACGACGAGTTGCGTCCGCAGCATCCTCCGCTCTCCCATCCACCCTTCGTGCCCCTTGGCCAGTGTGTGGTGGTGTGCGGTGGTGTTACAACACCCATCCCACCGATTCTCCCCTCTGCTTGCGCGCTCATTTGCGGCAGAGTGGGGGCACGCCGCATTTTTCACCTTCCACCCCCCTGCCCCCTCTTCGTTGACGCATTCGCTCTGGTGGTGCCAGGCCGCTTTTGGCTCTGGCATCGCACCGGCGTTGGTTGGACGTTGTTAGGGTGAGTATTGCCTACTGGAATATCCCGGTTCAAGATACCAGACAGTCAGTGAACCAATATAGATAAACTCCCTTAAGAAATAAACCCTAAGCTAGATATACCCGGAACGGTCACGGAGTCGGAACGGTCTCGGTCCTAGCTACCTGTGACACCTTGATGTGTCACAGCACGGGCTTACGGATCAGTCACAGGTCCAGTGTTGGCTACCTAGGAATCTGTCATAGGGGCCTGCACCGGGACTCCCGCAGTGGAAGCGTGGTGGGCCCATAACCTACTGGAATATCCCGGTTCAAGATATCAGACAGTCAGTGAACCAATATAGATAAACTCCCTTAAGAAATAAACCCTAAGCTAGATATACCCGGAACGGTCACGGAGTCGGAACGGTCTCGGTCCTAGCTACCTGTGACACCTTGATGTGTCACAACACGGGCTTACGGATCAGTCACAGGTCCAGTGTTGGCTACCTAGGAATCTGTCATAGGGGCCTGCACCGGGACTCCCGGTCAGGGCTGCCTATACAGATTTCAGCATTGCCTCACTGGCGCTTGACGCCTGCGATCGAGGACGACGCCGCCTCCAGTAAGATTAAACATCAAAGCACGACTCAGCATTGACCCTTCTCCATGCCTGCACGGTTTGTGCTGGAAACAGCAGCTCAGGCAGTGGGGACCCG
>LGRX02015318.1:4713-41453 GCA_001247695.2 Cymbomonas tetramitiformis
AGAACAACATCAGGCACTTGGCAATTGCCCCATCTCTGCCGGCCCTGCCAACCTCTTGGACATACGCTTCCATAGATTGTGGCATGCTGTGATGCACGATCCAACGAACATCGCCCGTGTCCACCCCCATCCCAAATGCGGTGGTTGCTACCACTATTCTAGTTTCTCCTCGCATCCAAGCATTGTACACTTGCGATCGTTGTGCCGTATTCAATTCTCCGTGATAGTGAGCTGCTTTAATACTGTCACCGCCTTGCTTTTGTTGGCTCAACCAATTTGCTAACTTCTCAGTGTCTTTTTTTGTCATGCGATAAATGATTCCAGTAGAAGTCGCTTGCTGATCTAAAACGAATGCTAATATCTGCTTCCAACATGAATCGACAACTATCTCATTCACTGTCTCTTCTCCCCAAAACTTCTCCTCCACATTCAAAATCAAGTTTGCTCTTCTACTAGTGCCGAAAAACTCAACAGGGTTCTTCATTCGCAAAATCTTTTTGATGTCCGTTTGTGTCCTTTCTGTCGCGGTTCCTGTGATTGCCGTGAAGAGAACACCGGGGAATGTATCCTTTAATTCACCTAAACGGCTATACGCTGGCCGAAAATCGTGTCCAAACTCACTACAGCAGTGAGCCTCGTCCACCACAAAGCGCCGCAATAAACTATTATGCCACAATTCGGCAAGTGCCTTCTGCAAGTGGCCTTCTCCCATCAATGCTTCAGGAGCGACGTACAATAACTGGATCCGTGATCTACGTATCACATCTATCGCACAAAATCTATCAGCATCCGACATATCACTCGTATATTGCAGAGCCGAAATGTTTTTGGCCTTTAGAGCTTGGACTTGATCATGCATCAGCGACACCAACGGTGAAATCACAACCGTGACTCCTCGGGATACGACGGCAGGAAGCTGGTATGTCAAACTCTTTCCAAACCCAGTGTGTTGCACAACAAATACTTCTTTATCATCTAAAACTGTCTGACAAATTCTCAGTTGATCTCCGCGGAAGCTGTCATTGTTGAAGATGCGCCGGTTTCCTAATGTCAACAAATCTGGCGCCTCCATTACAACTGCACGTGTCCACACCCGCCCCCCGCGATCCCATCAATTTTGACCCCAACACATTAAAGTTGACCCTGAACCACTCATTTTTGCTGCTGAAATACTAAGCCTCGGTCACCATACCCTAAACTGTATGACAGCTGATGACACGCTACATGCAAATGCACCTAACCCTACACCCCTAGCCTAAATGGACCCCCCCGGGGAGCTCACTAAGCCCCCTACACCCATCCTTATACCCACATGTTCACCACAGCCTGCACTTTAAGCCGGTAGGCTATTTAATTTAGAATATTTTTTCGTAATTTTAGAATAACCCATTTTCATCGTTAATTTAGAATAAGTTTTCTTTATGTCATCCGGCTATGACCGGTGCATGCATCCATGACGCTGTACTGTACCTGTTGAGCTATCGCCATGCCATGCGAAATATTACACTGAAGGGTTGTCTTGCCGTGATGTCCATATGTCCGAATGGAACCAAAAACCGTTCGATTAAAATCGAACGGTTTTTGGTTCCATTCGGAAAGATTCACGGCCGTACGGCCGTGAAGCACGACTTTGTGCGCATAATGACTTTTATTATTTGCCATCTTTGCCACAATAGACACTCACGGCGTGTTCTGCTTGAAAAAAAGTAAGTAACTTGAAGCCTTGAGCTTCAAGTTACTGAAAGATATGTATCTTGGCAGTATGTGTGCCAAGTTTCGTGCTCTAGGACGCACGGGAAGCCCTCGGCTGTTTGGCATCTTTGGGTTTGGGTGTCACGTTCGAACCCAAACCCAAAATCTGCCTTAGAAATAAATTGCGCGTTTCGCGCACAAGTAACTTGAAGCCTTGAGCTTCAAGTTACTGAAAGATATGTACCATGGTAGTATTCGTGCCAAGTTTCGTGCGTTAGGACGCACGGGAAGCCCTCGGCTGTTTGGCATCTTTGGGTTTGGGTGTCGCGTTCGAACCCAAACCCAAAACATCTGCCTTAGAAATAAATTGCGCGTTTCGCGCACAAGTAACTTGAAGCCTTGAGCTTCTGGTAACTTAAATATATGTACCGTGGTAGTATTCGTGCCAAGTTTCGTGCGTTAGGACGCACGGGAAGCCCTCGGCTGTTTGGCATCTTTGGGTTTGGGTGTCACGTTCGAACCCAAACCCAAAACATCTGCCTTAGAAATAAATTGCGCGTTTCGCGCACAAGTAACTTGAAGCCTTGAGCTTCTGGTAACTTAAATATATGTACCATGGTAGTATTCGTGCCAAGTTTCGTGCGTTAGGACGCACGGGAAGCCCTCGGCTGTTTGGCATCTTTGGGTTTGGGTGTCACGTTCGAACCCAAACCCAAAACATCTGCCTTAGAAATAAATTGCGCGTTTCGCGCACAAGTAACTTGAAGCCTTGAGCTTCTGGTAACTTAAATATATGTACCATGGTAGTATTCGTGCCAAGTTTCGTGCGTTAGGACGCACGGGAAGCCCTCGGCTGTTTGGCATCTTTGGGTTTGGGTGTCACCTTCGAACCCAAACCCAAAGGCAAAGGCATAGGACAGTTTCGTAGATTCTGTCCCGATGCCTTTGCAACCTCGCTTGCTAACTCATATTACAATGAATATTCAATATTCAAGCGTTGGATACCCCACGCCAACGGGAAGCGCTCGGCTGATTTGTTATTTGGGTATGCGCACCCAAATGACAAAAAACGCATCTTTGAAACTCGTTAGTTTCAAAGATGCGTGGCCGATGCCTTCGTGCTTATGTGTGTTAATCCATATGAAATATTCCATGGAATAAATGTGAATATCCCGCACAAACGGGAAGCGCTCGGCCGTTTTGTAAAATTAGGGTGCACCCAAAATACAAAACGCATCTTTGAAACTCGGAAGTTTCAAAGATGCTTGCCGGTCGCGTGCAGCGGTAAAAGGCAAGTCAAAGGGTTTAGGATATAGAAGAAGTACAGGGGCCTTCTTTTCAAGCAGAACACGCCGTGAGTGCCTATTACAACGGCGCCCACCATTATCACAAGTGAGACAAACCTTCTTAAAGCTTTTCGGAGGCTTCCTCATGATGGCAAGCGGGAACGAGAGCGTTTGACCTGTGTGCACATTATTTGAACACGGGTCGTGAAAAGGACCACCGGTCAAAGCCGGATGACATCAAGAAAACTTATTCTAAATTAACGATGAAAACGGGTTATTCTAAAATTATGAAAACTTATTCTATATTAATTATTTTTCCCTTTAAGCCGGTGCCATGCATTATGTGCCAATTTCCCTGCCTCGGTCACCATACCCTAAACTGTATGACAGCTGATGACACGCTACATGCAAATGCACCTGACCCTACACCCCTAGCCTAAATGGACCCCCCCCCGGAGCTCACTAAGCCCCCTACACCCATCCTTATACCCACATGTTCACCACAGCCTGCACTTTAAGCCGGTGCCATGCATTATGTGCCAATTTCCCTGCCTCGGTCACCATACCCTAAACCATATGACAGCTGATGACACGCTACATGCAAATGCACCTAACCCTACACCCCTAGCCTAAATGGCCCCCCCGGGAGCTCACGAAGCCCCCTACACCCATCCTTATACCCACATGTTCACCACAGCCTGCACTTTAAGCCGGTGCCATGCATTATGTGCCAATTTCCCTGCCTCGGTCACCATACCCCTGCATGGATTCAGCGGTGATACTTGATACGAGCGACCGCAATATGGAGAAACTTGCACTCGTTGATAGGCCCGTAGGTAGTGATGGTCACTTTGACACATGCGGGAATTGCAGAGTCGGTGGCGAGCTCCTTCTGTGTGAGAGGGCAGGCTGCAAAGAGGCTATGCACGTGCGATGCGCAGGGCTCACCGACATCCCCACTGGAATGTGGTACTGCAGAAAGTGTGATGACGCATAGTAGTGCCTCTGTACACATTTGCTGGATTTGGCACGCCGACAGTGTCATCGTCATCTGTGTCATCACCGATATGGCTCGACTACTATGACTTCTTCACTGTCATCAGCGCCATCTCCGATATCGACTTCGGTAGTCAGACAGTTCATAGCATCTGTCATTTCCACACCTGACACCTTAGGGGCTGTCATCACATTCTTTCGGCGGAAGCTATAACACATCGTATTATCTTGTGTATAGCTTCACAGTTTCACGGTTGACAAATGCGAGCGTAGCACCCGACTTGTAGTGCTTCACTGCGTGTTTGTTTTCACAGGTTTGCGCCCACCACCGGCCTTAGGTGGTTATTTAAAACCGCCAATTATGGCTGGCTAAAGCCTTTATAGGGGCTCGGGGCTGAAGATCAGGGCATGAGGTTCTAGAACGCACTAGTCACGAAAGGGGTAGAGTGAGAGAGAGGAAGATTTTCCGTTCGTGAGCACAATTGCCTAGGACAAAGATGGACCGGTCTAGCTAGCCGCAGTCTCCGAAGCAGCACGCGCGTCGACATCAAGCCTCACAACACGATCGCCACCCCTCTCTTACCTTACCCTATTTCGCGGCTGTAAATTTTGAACCTTTGACCCTGAATTTGAAGCCCCTGCCCTTATTTTCTATAAATTGCTCAAGTGTAAATTTGTTTTCTCTTGACGAGAACTTTGCAGTGTATTTGTTTAGAACCTTGATTATCGAACATTTTGAATTCTTGGATTTTCTTGTCTAACGCTCGAGGACTGCAACTGTAAAATTTCCGGCATGGCCTCTACGCCGTATCAGCTGATGGCTCCAGCAAGATTGAGAGCGCACCCAGCTGGTGCATCTAAGAGGCAGCTGCAATTTGATCAACTGGTGCCGACACCAGTAGCCGCGTCTTCACAACAATCAGCAGCTGAGAAGAAGTTTGATTCCGAATCAGCGGCTTTCCTTGATGATCAGCAGAAGATTGAGGCGCTAGTAAGGGGCGTTAAATCTAAGCTGTGTGGCAAAGGGGACGCCATCGACGAGTGGAGGTTTTGTGGTGACGAGTCTAATGCTCGCTCACTACTTGACTCCCTCGTTGAGGAGCTTACCTCGCGCCTCACAAGGTTTAACGTCCTTTACGCGCATGCTTTCCGTCTGGACGACGTCACCGCCACAGTGATGCCCAACGCAAACAAACTTCTAAAGGAGTTGTTGGAGTATCTCTGTGGCGGTCCAGCGCTCGCTTCAGTTCGGGAAGCACATCGTTACTTCCCTGACGACGGCAAGGTTATTTTAACTGCCTTAGTCAGGGACGTGATGCCTGACCTGGAGGATTTTGACAAAACTGACTTCATCTTTACCCCCACAGTAGAGGTCCCGGCAGGTGTGAACCCCAAACAGTTCATCAAAGCTTTCACTGACGCTGTCAGTAACGCTGCGACGGACTTGGGGCAACACTCCAGCCTCGACATCTCGAGGGAAGATGCGGTACGGTTGTTCATTCGTCGTACATGTCCCGTCACCTACAAACAGGTGCACGATGACTACGCGATTGAAAAGGTCAAGACACAGGCAGAGCTGACCCTGGTGAGCTGTGGACTCGCGATTCAGCGGGTCTACAACACACTAGGGAAAGCGAAGCCACTGACAAGCGCCTTTTACAATGATGCAGGGCACCGCCACGGTGAACGTGGCGGTCTGGACCCCAGGGGAGCCCCTGACCTACGCCCTACCCGCCCGCGTGATGTTTATTACCCTGGACGGTCTTCCCACCCCTTTAAGGGGAAGGGGAAGAATTTTCGTTTTGCTGCCTCCCCCTTGCCGAAGGGGGGGAATTGGCCGCAGGGAATCCGCAGGAAGGGAAAAGGCAAAGGCAAGAAGGGCAAGGGGCAGAAGCAGAAGGCCCGAGTCACCTTCCACCCGGGTTCCAAACAGTTCTACGGGAACTGTTGGTCCTGCGGTGGAAGGCACCGCCAGGCGGACTGTACACACATGCAGCACCTGGCGGCACACTCCATGCGGCTTGACCCCGAGGCTCTGGCCGAAGGGGCCTTCACCGATGTTCTGGCAGCTCGCTACCAGGCAGCTTACGAGCATTCGGAGGAGGCCTTTCAGGCAGTCTGTTGGGAGCACGGCACACCAGACATTTGTGACTCATCGGAGTCGGTGTGCACGTACCCGGACGACGGCTCCCTGTCCTTTGCCGCCTACCTCACCCAGGGGGATGAGGCCTCTCATGCACCCGCTTGGGCACCGCAGGAGTGGACTGACTCTGAGTGGGATGCTTGGGAGCATGAATCCTACACTCAGGAACAACATGACGAGTGGGATCGACTCCAGCGGAAGGCTTCCGCAAAGTTCCAAGCCTTTTGCTATGCAGGGGACGAGGCGGGCTACGATGAGCAAGATCTTCAGGAGCTGTACTCTTCCCTTTCACTAGGGAGAGTTCATTTTGGCAGCTTCGGGGTGGGTGGAGTCGATCGTGACACCACGCCAACCCCACCGGTCGATGCCCGCATGGACTCTGCCGCTGCCAATGAGACACCGCTTGATCTTTCGTCGTTCTACCGTGCGGACCCGAGCATCACATGCTCACCGTGTGACCCACAGCCTGCGTCTACCCACTCGCATCTCGACGCAGGTGTGGTGTTAGACGGGACCGCTCAGACGTTGGATCCTGCCGCGACGTTCTCGGGTGACACACCGGGCGATGCCGAGCATGGAGACACCTGTATGCACCCCGTGTCAGCGCTCTTCGCACACGAGACACCCCTGGAGCCTGGCTCCGGGTTGTTCGCTGACATGGTGTTGGCAGGTGATCTTCGGTTCCAATCAATGACCGAACAACATCTCAGTGAGACCCGGGAGTCGCAAGGGGCTTGGGGGCCGAGGTCTTGGAGCTCACAGCTGGAGTCTGTGGCTGGACCGGAGCCCGGCCCTTTCGAGGAGCTTCGGCGTGGCCTTCGCGGCACTCCTCCCGGCCTCACCGACAGGGAGCAGGACCACTGGGACAGGCTGTGGTGTGAGGATCACACCCAGCCCACCCAGTGGTACGACACCCTGCCGGCTTCGGCCGCAACGACTTCGAGGGAACCACGAGCACCACCTCCGGTAGTGCCCTTCCCTCCCAGCTCTGGCCCATGCTCTGTCACCGCAGGAGCTGGACTATATGCCACGGCTATGGGCCTCCCTGCCAGCGGACACGGGGTGTCTGCGGGGTCCGTAGTCGGGGCCTCGGACGAGCCCGACAGCCCTGAGCCCCGTGGCTCAGGGGAAAGACCGTACTATGACCCCCCACCGCCCGTCACTGGACCTGCCCTGCGTAGGGGTGTAGGTAGGGGTGGTGTACCCTTCTACAGACATGCCCTCGTCTCCACACTTGTTGTCCTCGGCTTCCTGGGCTGTGCCATGGCAGATGTGAGCATGCTTGTTAGACAGGAGGATGCCTCGGACGGACTGAGACTGCTGTCACCTGGGGGCCCACGGGGAGGGGCCCAGGGGACGGGGACGGGGATACTGTATGATGGGGGCTCTGATGGTGGCACTTGGGCTGGTAACAACGGGTACAGTGGTTCTTGTGATTGGGACTGGTCAGATTCTGGGGCTGGACACTCTTCCTCTGGACCTGGCTCAGAAGACCCTCACAGTGACCACGGCCAGTTCACCAGCTATGGCATGCCGCCCGATGCCGCCTCTCAAATTCAACTCTTCCGGGCAACCATGACAGCAGACAGTGAGGACCGCCGCAGGCGGACTCGACACCTCGCGGCTCTGACTCTGGCAACCATTCTGGCAACTATCATTCAGTGTCTATTTCTATTCTTCATGGACTTCCAGTCAATATCAGGCGACAGTACATTGGACGGAGGTGTCGGTGGTGTCGGCTCAGTGGCTTGGCATCAGACTGGCAGTGTCCTCGAGACCACCTCACACCTGGCAGATCTCATTATCACCGTCGGTGGTGCCGTGGTACACATGTCTTGGTGGCTCGGCTTCACCTGGACAGCACACGGCACACCACCACCTGGGCTAGTATTCACCTGTAGCCCAGTTGTCTCGGCCTATGCACTATCACGGGACGGTGACGGCATTGTAGTAGACTCTGGTGCCACTGGAAATATCACAGGCACCATGTCCAGGATCTCGGCCTTGGATACCTCCTCCACTATTGGTTTCTCCACGGTGATGACAGGTCCTGTATCCCGAACTGACGGGACCTGCACACTACACCTGTACGGTCGTGAGATACTATCAGGGGAGATAGATGAGTATTCTATTCCTGGCTGCCACTTCAAAGAAGGCGCCAGGACCCTTCTATCTTCTACCCGGGTTATGCTCAGACACGGCTTCAGTTCTCCAGACTTCATCAGCATGACTTACACTCACTTGGACTCAGGCAGGACATACCGTATCACAGACAATCAGGTGGATTACCTCTGGGATGAGCCGCAACACCCGCATACTCACCACTTCGGCTCAGCAGCTGTCAGGACCCGCACAGGAGACTCATCAGACTGGCAGTGGAGTAATAGCGAGTATACTAAATGGGCTACTACTCACGGCTCTCCTACAGCTACAGCTAAACTTGGTACTCCGGCTTTTGATGTATCTATGTATGGTGACTCTCTGCCCGTTGGCGAGGGTAACAATCATCCGGCTCTTGAGCACTGGTCCATATCAGATGATTGTCACACCAAGCAGTGGACGGGTCAGTTCTTCTATGGTAACATTCCCTTCAGTATCAGTATGATTGACAGAATGTTGACTAAAGGCAACCATGACTTTCTCCTTGACCCGCACAACACCACCTACTTCTGGATTGTCCCGTATATGCCACAACACCAGATATGGCACAAGACATGTACTATGGAGGTACTACACATCTATCCTAAAGGCAGTAAGAAGATATTCAGTTTCTCACGGAAGCACACATATGCTTCCAGTCACCCACTGACGCCGGCTGGCTCAGATGGCGGACCTGACAGAGTATTCATTGATGGCACTCCCTTTGAGATCTGTATCCTGTTCAGGAACAGAAACACACACCTGTTCGGGTCAGTCCCTTTGTGGAGTTCCATGCAGTCATGGGTCACGGCTCTACGGCCAGTCTGCTTAAGCTCTACGACCTACCTAGCATCCAGCTCGGTCGGCCTCTGCTGTCTAGGCGAGCTATAGCAGCTATGCCGACCTGCTCTCAGTTCTGTGCAGTATGCTGTACAAGTAAGCTGAAGCAGAAGCCCTGTGGACACCATGACCAGCTGAGATCAGTTGCCATTCAGCCCGGCCAGAAGTGGGCTGCTGACATGACAGGACCTATTACACCAGCTGGCTACAACGGCCACCTGTACCGATGTCAGTTCATTGACTATGTCAGCAGGTTCATATTTGTATACACCTTCGTACAGAAATCAGAATACTACACCTGTCTGGTTCATTTCTACGGCAGCTTACATGCAATGGGATATGCACCACAGTCCATTACACTCCGTACAGACTGTGCTCCAGAGATGGGTGACCCTCAGTGTGTTGCTTTCTATCAGACGCATCGTATATTACACCAGAAATCATCACCTACAGTACATACAGACAATCCTCATGCAGAGAATGCCATTGGCAAGATATCCGACATGACTAAGGCATTACTTCTGGCAGCTGGCATGCCCGAGGACTACTGGCCTCTGGCTGCCACCCATGCTGGCTTCATATGGAACCTCTCTACTCACAAGAACATCTCTTCTACACCATTTCATCAGATCAGAGGCTACCACTATGGCTATGCAAAACTGAAGGCCTTCGGCCAAAACTGCTATGTCATTATGTCTCAGCAACAGAGGAACTCCAGACAGCCTGGCATGTCTAGGAAGTCCCAGCGGGCAGCCTGGTCAGGACGTCTTGTTGGTGTATCAGTCAGCTCTCTGGCATATAAGGTCTTGGATACAGAGACAAATATGGTACACTATGTTGGCAAGCCTCACTGGATTTATAATCATCAGGACATGGGAGAGATATTGTTGGGCTCCTTTCCGGACCCACATCAGGCAGAGCGGGAGTTTGATGCATCCTATGTCAGACCACAGCCGTTCAGTGACAGCTTTGACACAGCAGGCTCGAGGATTCATGGTATTGGTTCTTTCTTTGACGGAGAGGAATCACACGCATGTGTTCAGCTTATTCAGACAGATGGCACAGTTACCTGGACTATGGCAGTCAGATATGTATCACAGACATCAGATGGTCAGCACTATCGGGACCTACTGCACTATCTGGACTGCTACCTACTATCTGGAAAGCTGAATGGCATTAATGAACACTACCCTATCTGGACTATTGTGAAGGCTCGTCAAACAATCAGAGCACCTATCTACAGTGCACTTCTCATCTCCACCCACAGAGGCAACAGGAGGCCCTACGGTGTTATCCTGGAGCCCTGCCCCGACGAGCCGGCTGGCTGGCACATTGATCTCCCGGCCAACCTGATTACCTTCCCATCTACTCATTCAGCAGCTTACCTGCCCTTCTCCGACACCCTCAGCAGTGACCTCAGAGCAGAATACATGTTTGGCAGTTTCAGCAGCATGGAGCAGTTTCTCTCTGATGCTCCTACCTCTACTATTACCCATATGCTTGAGGTCTCGGCACCAGAGATTAAGCTACCTCACGGTGTCAAACAGGCCCTATCCTCACCACAGTCTGAAGACTGGCTAAAAGCTATGGATCAGGAGGTTGGTGATATGGTTAATCAGGAGAAGCTCAAGCTGGGAACACCTCCGGCTAATGCACAGTACCTTACTACACTATTTGTACTGTCTATGCCATTCAAACCTGACCCTACTGGGGCAGGCAAGCCCTATCAGATATTTAAAGCCCGTATGGCTGGTGACGGCAGCAGAACTACAGGCTACCTTCCGTGGGAGACCTCTTCAGCTACCCCAGAGATATCAGCTTTCAGACTGCTATTCATATTTGCAGCTCTATTCCAGCTGGTGGTGTCACATCTGGATGTGTCTCGGGCCTTTATGCATGCTAAGCTTGAGTTCCCCGTGTGGATTCAGTTTCCCTCTGGCTATACTTTTAAGGGCTACAGCTATGCATTACTCTCATATGCGTTGTACGGCCTCAAGATTGCCGGTGCATCATGGCAGAGAATGGTTAAACAGTTTATGCTCAGTTTCAAATACATGGGACACTCATTCAGGCAGTCTACACATGATGCCTGTATCTATTTCATCTACACGCCTACGGTTAAGGCTATGTGTGTGGTATATGTGGATGACTTTGGTATGGCCTGTTCCACGGCTCTTGAGAGGGCCTTCTGGACTGCTTTCAGAGCAACCTTTAAGGCCAAACACTTGGGTCCTATATCCTCTATCCTTCAGATGACAGTACAGCATGATGACCATGGGGTGTACCTCAATCAGTCTCGGCAAATTAAGGACCTTATGACAGCTAATAACATACCCGAGAGACCCTTCCGCACACCTATGGACTCTAAATGTCTATTACCCGACACTAAGTTGGGTGCACCCAACCTAAGAACCATATTTCAAACGTCAATAACCCCTCGAATATCCGACTTATAGTGCCAAAACAATGCTAGGCCATGGGCTACTATGTTCCCTTTGAACAATGGGTATGCATTATACCTCTATAATCCAAGATTGCGGGATATAATGAGGCCGTTTCAATAGGATATGTGCTGAAATAATCCGGATTTCTCTTAGGTTGGGTGCACAATACCTAAGAACTTGGGCAAAATAAGGGACTCCCCGTGGCACTCGAAGGTCCTTTGGAAATTCGGAGACCTATGTCATCAAGTTCTCGAGTTGCTCTTTCTGCAGTGTCTTGTCAAAAGTTTCATCCGAGGTCATCTTGACCCTCAAAATCTCGGTTGAAGTAGCATGGGTAGGTAAAACCCCAAAATCACTTGGAAATTTTACAACGTTTCCTACCCCTCGCATACTTCCCAAAATTGCTCAAGGATAAGCTTGATTCACTCAATAGTGTAGATGCGTGTGTAAAAGAGGACATCTTCCCCGTCATTTTGAGCTAATAAAAACCAGAATCCGGTAACGACAACTCCCAATAATCCCACCAAAGGGTAAGTTGGGTGCACCCAACTTAAATGGCTCTTAAGTTGGGCCCACCCAACCAGCGGGTAATAGACATAAACTTGTGATATCGAGACCAGCAGACCCTGACCTCACTCTGGTAAAGCCCTATCGGTCTATCCTTGGGTCTCTGCCCTGGCACAGCAGGACTTCACGGCCAGATATCTACTATGCAGTTATCTATCTATCACAGTTTGTGGCCTGTCCCTCAGAGGGCTCAATGAAAGTTCTTATCAGAATTGCACAGTATCTGGACTGCACGGCACACTACAGGATGACCTTCTATTACCCTGAGAGGCCAGCACGTGTGCTCACACTGTTTGTGTACTCCGATGCCGACCTGGCCAGAGACTTGGAAAACTCAGCTAGATCATACTCTGGCATGGTGATATTCTTCTGTGGCATGATTCTACAGTATGGTACAGTCCGACAGACTATCACAGAGACATCTTCTACGGGTTCAGAATATGTTGCAGCATCTACTGCAGCTCAGCGGGTAGTATCTCTCATGTTTATGCTGACAGAAATATTTGGCTATATCCAACACCCTATTCAAGGACAGCCACCCTCTACTACTGGACTTGATTCTGAGATCACTGAAGCAGAGAGGGTCGCCACTGACATTGCATTCAGTTACCCTGGATTACAGCCAGGCACTCTCTTTACTAAACTCCTGGACTACACTACACCTACGGGTACAGGAGTCGGTGGTGCCAGGCCTGATGGCAAGTCAGTGACAGATGAGCTCGAGATTTATTCAGAATCAGACCGCAGGCCAGTAGACTATCAGAATATGAGAAGCACAGAATACCTACCAGCCTCAGCAACCTGCCCCAGATTGGAGCTTCCAGTTCCTCTTCTCCTGGATAATGATGCATGCAGATCTATTGCTGAAAACATCCCGCTATCCCAGAAAATCAAGCATGTTCTGGTCAGATTCCACATGCTCAGAGACTTTGTCAGACTGGGCTGGATCATATGCTGGAGGGTACCTTCGGAGAAGAACTTGGCTGACCCCTACACCAAGCCGGTTCCTCCCACCAAGAACACCGTGCCCTACTTCAACATGCTCTTTGACAGCTACATGGATATGCAAAAGGCAGTGATTCAGGCTGCCAGATCTTTTGGATTTTCGACATGGAGGCCTACTCAGAAAGCAGCAGCATGATCTGACTGTGAGTACCCTCGGTTTTGTCCTGTTTTGGGTTTTGTATCTGACTGTGCTTTGCAGGTACTTTGTTGCAGGTACTTTATGATTTGGTTTTGAAAATATGTACGGAATACAACCAACCGATAGATTGACAGTTAGCCTAGAGGTTTAGCAAGCATGCACAAGACCTGTTATGTGAATGTTGCATGCCGTACCTTGACTCCTACGACCTTATGTACCCTTCGGGGAACCGTGACCGGCACCTGTCTCGTACGTGAGAGCCTCTGCCTCCACCCGCTGTGACCCTCCCTACATCTTCCCTTGTCTGTAAGTCTGACGGTGACGGGGTGACCTGGACCTGCCTTCGGGTACTCCTTGTCATATCCCTGGCGAAGCATCCGGCTGCATGGCACCGCGGTGTGCGGACCCTCAGGGCACAACAGCATACTATCCCCCCGGTGGAGGAGTGGTACTAGAGACAGGGAGCTGATAGGCCTGCCAGGACCGTGTGGACTTTGTCCAACTTTTTTGGGGTTTTCAGCCCTGGCAGGCATGATTGTGGTTCTTTCTGGTCTGGACTGGAGATTGGTATGAGTGTATGCATTCTGGTCTGCCCACCTCACTCGAGGTGGTGTGCTGGATTTGGCACGCCGACAGTGTCATCGTCATCTGTGTCATCACCGATATGGCTCGACTACTATGACTTCTTCACTGTCATCAGCGCCATCTCCGATATCGACTTCGGTAGTCAGACAGTTCATAGCATCTGTCATTTCCACACCTGACACCTTAGGGGCTGTCATCACATTCTTTCGGCGGAAGCTATAACACATCGTATTATCTTGTGTATAGCTTCACAGTTTCACGGTTGACAAATGCGAGCGTAGCACCCGACTTGTAGTGCTTCACTGTGTGTTTGTTTTCACAACATTTGATATACCTGCAATATACCAGATACGTATTGCAGCTATATTGTAAGTATTATGCAATATGTGAGCAGCAGGGGGGTCTTACCCCTTTACCCCTGCAGTCACGTGTTGCATAATTCACTCTGATTGTAGACATATTGCACATGTATTAAAGATATTCTGCATGAGTGAATGTTTCAATATGTGTTCAACACATATATTGCAAACGTGTTGAATGATTCATCTGATTGCAGACCTATTGCACATGTATTGAACGATTCCTTATGCGTGAATGTTTCAACATGTGTTCAACACATGTTCAATACGTGTGTTGCAGGCGGTTGCAGACATATTGAACACCCCTCCAATCGTTTTGCCTTATTTCAATACATCGGGGCCCCAATTCAAAAAGCCACCCCAGAACCGACTTCTGCGATACGCGTCCAAATGCCGTGAAAACTTGTCCCCATAACGCTAGACCCTTCCTTAGATGATACCAAGTGCTAGTGGGCGAGTCTGACACCATTTGGGTGCCCATGCTAGCATACTCATTTTCGCTGTGTCCAGGCTGATCGCGGTTCAATAGTTTGGCCAATATGTTACGTACGTGTATTGGAATGTCCAGATATTAGCATACCGTCTTCAAGATGCCTCCAATATGCCTCCAATACGTGTTCAACACGTGTATTGGACCCGTCTAGAAACGTAGGGATCTGTTTAGCCCTTGCCGTCGGCTTCAGTAGGGGGTTAGGCCGACCGAGTGCAGACCGGGTTTCCCGCTTCGCATGACAGTGCAGTACACATCAAAACTTAATAGCGGTGGGGGGGTGGAAAGGGAAAGGCTCCCTTTAGAATCCAGCCCACACCAGTTAAATGGTGTCTTTATTTTATTTTATTTTATGTTACACTTTTTCAGTTCAGTTCTCATCTCCGAAACTGGTTACACTTCGAGTTCTTATACATTCATGAACTCTTTCCATAATGGCTACTGCCCGACGGTCCGGTCCTATGACAAGGACCGTAGTGAATTCGGGCTAGCAAGTGCGTTTTTTAGATATACTTGATATATGAGTGCTTGGGCATCATTTTTAGGTGTCAAAGAATTTATCTTGAACGTGGTTTGGGCGGTATACTCGATTTCGACATGTGGGGAGATGGTGGAACTAGTGGGGGTAGCATCGCTTGAAATTAATTAAAATGGCCGGTCCTATCACAAGGACCGGAAAGGGCGGGGCTTCGTTCACTCATCAAATGGCTTTAGAATGCGTATAGCGCCCAAACCTAACATATTTGGGACCTGTTTATGATATATATCATGAGCGCTACCTTGGAAACCCATAATATGCCCACAAATATAGCTCACTAAGTCCACACATAGAAGAAATATGAGAATTCCTGAAAATCGGTGATAAAAAAAACCCGCACCTCTTTAACTTTGCCGATGCATACAAGTCATATCAGCCCGTCTTTCAGTTATGTAAAGCGTTCAAAAATTTATTATATATATCTGGAATAAGACTTTTACGTGCAGGATGAAAATTCTAGTATATCCTCACTCGTATTTGCACATCAAGGGTAGATTCCCTTCCTAGCAATAAGGTGTGAAATTTAGCAAAAAGATAGAGTTTCAACCCCAAACCCAAACTTCAAGGTGTATATATGAACCAATATGTATCGAAAACGTGCACAATCTTTTGCGCATGATTGGATATTATGTAAGGGTTCAAATTGGTAGGTTGACAAGCTTGTCAGACGCCAAATTCGATTGGATAAAAAATTATGAAAAGATAAGAGGTATTTATCACCGTCCTTCAAGAGTTGCAACCCAAAAATGGTAGGGTGCCTTGTACAAATGCATTGGATGTATGCAGTATATGACGATCTAAGGTACGTGGCGCATATTGGCACTGAGTTTAGGTCCTAAGGGTACTACGATACGGAAGATAGGGTCTCCGACCGTCAAGAGAACGCCCCAAAAAATTCCCGAAGCTCCGGTCCTTGTGATAGGACCGGACGCGATTTCCGGTCCTATGACAAGGACCGTCGGGCAGTAGCCAATAACTCAACTGTACTGAGTACTCCGTACAACAGGCTAGGCACCTCACATCAACATCATTCTGATCGGTCCTACTGTACTCCGTACTGAGTACTCTTGCGTTTTGTACTTAGCCATTTTTCTTGCTCTTGTGCTTGCTTCCTAGCACATAGTCTCAGTTCTTCTGGTACCTTACCGTACAAAAAGTCTTTCCTGTGCGGCGGCAAGAACATGCTCTTAACCATATTGCTCGTCATCCTGACGGTGCTGTCTGGCGGCAAGAGCCCTTCAATCTTGCCTGCTAATTGTTTGGCCTCTTCCTCATACGACCTTGTCATAGCCGGGCATTTACAAAATATGTGATGCTCATTTGCCACCTCCCGATCCTGCACGTGTAGTGGGCAAGCATACTCCGGATAGAGATCTGGGAAGTGTCTGTCATTGGTAAATTGAATGTTCCTTGGGGTGGGCAAGCTGCCTACCCCCAATTTTGCTGCAAAGATGTTGTTCTTGTGATGTGCTCCTTGTCCCCTTCTGAGCACGGATGCTTGCGCCCATGATCCTTCCTGACCTAGAAAATTAATGTGTTGGCTTGGGCCCGCCTTCCTCAGAGCCGACTGAAGGAGATAACTACATAAGAGGCGTGTCCAGGGGGCATCACCTCTATATTCACCGGTATCCTCTGTACTCCTCTTGATATTTCCCGGTATTTCCCAGTATTTGCGGACGCCTCTTATGTAGTGAGCACACCTGGTCATCTCCGGCACGCACCACTGGTCACCTACTGTTATTCCGCGTTGGTCCTTACTGTGGATTTGCATGGGTCTTGCAGGTGTCATGCAGATGTCCCCTTATAAATAAAATCTTTTGCGTCTTTGCCCGAAAATGTGACGAAAATGAAAAAGGTGGCAGATTGGGTCATATTCATATTATCTTATATATATCCATAATATGACCTAAAGTGCCACCTTTTTGATTCATCTGATTTTTCACCGCGTTCACACGCTGTTTTGTATCAGAAATTTGTGAAATATATTTTAGATTTTCTGAATTTGAAAAGGTGGCAGATTGGGTCATATTAAGGTTATGTATAAGATAATGTGAATATGACCTAAAGTGCCACCTTTTGATTTTGTTGTGATTCATCTGATTTTTCGCCGCGATGGGCACGCTGTTTTGTATCAGAATTATTGGAATTATATTTTAGATTTTCTGAATTTGAAAAGGTGGCAGATTAGGTCATATTACGGTTATGTATAAGATAATGGGAATATGACCTAAAGTGCCACCTTTTGATTTTGCTTGTTCGCCGCGATGGGCACGCTGTTTTGTATCATTTATGTATTTTAGATTTTCTGAATTTGAAAAGGTGGCAGATTGGGTCATATTATGGATATATATAAGATAATATGAATATGACCCATTCTGCCACCTTTTGATTTCGCTGTTATGAATCGCGGTTCTATCCATGGGGTATCACCCAGGTTATTTACGGGAAATATTTTTATTGTTCACCGCAAATTATGTAGATAACGGCACAACTTCCCACGTTTCCCAATTGATATCGCCCTTGTCATACTTGAAGTTAAATGTCTTTGGCTCGGCCCTTGACTCCATACTCAAGGACCGTACACCTTCATGTTTACAAGGATGCCTAATAACCATATTGCTCATCTTGACTGGTGTATGTAGTTTGCGGTTGATGACCATGTCTTTCATAACATCGTGATTGATATGTTGCAGGTTATCTACGCTCAAAGAGAATCCCTTAATCTTGGTCATGGTGTAACCATCAGCAAACTTCATACTGTATGACTTTGGTCCTGTTGCCAAGAACTCGATACACTTACCATGGTCCCTTTCTAAATGTTGCAATTCACATTTCAGGAAACCCAACCATGGCTGTCGATATGCATTGCCATGATATATGTGATAGTTTTCAGGAGTTTCGCTATATATTATTGAGTCGCAATCAAAGTAAAGCACATTGGCGAAGCCTGCTGCCTCTATTAACTGATACAACTTTAATCTACCGTAACTGGTTATGAATGCAGCCAGAACCTCGTTGGTCGAAAATCTGGTGTCTGAAAATACTTCTGAATTTTCAGTGAAGTTCATCAAGACCATTTCGTTGTCGTCGCTCCCAACGAACTCATACTTACAATCATACCTTTTATTGCTAATGGTATTGTAGAACTCACCTGGATTTTGGATAACCTTGCTCTTAGATTTATTCTGACGCTCTCCCAATTTACCGTAAAGTATATTTTGCATGTCTTTGGAGACCTGTCTCATTCCTGGATTACATTTGATATTTGCCTTGTCCAACTTGACACCTTCATGCAACTTGAACTGGTCGATAAACTCGTCGATGTCTCCATCAGGAGGTCCGGAGGCTTCTGTTTTTAGTTTCAAAAACTTATCAATGTAACCGGCAAACAGGTCATTGGTGGTGTCCTTCCAATGTTTTATCTCGTATATAGCATTAATAATGTATCCTTTTTCGATGGCCTTCTCCAGCTCCACCGTTGTCCACGTGTCAACCATTTCGTACAGTGGAAATACCAGCTTACCTGTTTTATTATCAACGTGAGGAAGAACGCCAAATTTAAGATGTTTTGGAGGAGCAATTTTGCATTTTAGCAAACCGAAATAGCCATGAATGTCAACTGTCTTAACGTCTCTTATAACCTCGGGATGACCTTTGGGAAACTTGTTCGTTTTCATGACACTTGGGTACATGGAATTATAGTCGAGGTATCGTATGTGCTCGTTGTGGTTGACCTCGTAGTACAACTTACCCAGGTCTACTCTCCCTCCATGATATACGTCTCTATCCACGATAGGAGAAGCCAACTTCTGTCGCTCTAAAAAGTCTTTACCAATCTCGGACAATTTCAGCCGATTTACTGTTTCATCCCATGCCGACTCCCAGATATACTCAAGATTATATCCTGCTGCCTTGATATCATCCAGTCTCTTCATCGTTTGCCGATTGACCTCACCAAACGTCATACCCGATTTACGCCCTTGTTGATACTGAATATCGTCTTTGTGGTATTTCTTCAGGTCTGCATGAAACCAGCTTCCGAGGAACTCATACACCGTGTTGGTGGTGTCGTCAAAAGCATCGACATATATCTGTAAATCTGTGAGTTTATAGTTTCGTTTGCCATCGTAATCGCGTTTGAGCTCGGCTGACGTAGTGTGGACAATGTAATCCAACCACTGATTCTCTTTGATAGATGCATTCTGCGACTTGACCAATGATTGCAATATAGCCACTGAATCCTTTGGCATGCACTCACTTCTCCATATATTAATCGCCAGTTGTGCCAACGTCAGATAGCTAAACGGGTCAAACTTGTTGTCGGTTATCTTTAGAAAACATTCCCTGAAAGCGAACACTGCACGGCGTAGGATGGTCACATCGTCATGGCAATATCGTGCAATCTCTTTTGGATTTTCAAATATAAAACACTTGCTCTTTTTCTCATGCCACCATTTGTATAATTTTTGATAAGCTTCTGGTTGAAGTATCTCGGGATTGTAATACTTGATGTCAGGATACAAACCGATGTATGTCTCATTTTCCAACGTGTTAAAGAGATGTGGGTAATACCCTTTTGATATTTCGTTTTCAAAGCCAAACATCTCCGGTAGAGCATGCAATGGACGTGACATGAACATATATGAATCAACAAACCTCACGTTGGCAATCTTGACACACAATATATCAGCCCCTGTGTACAATATATCCTTTGGAGGTTTCCTTTGGACGTTGATGACATGCTCCACTATCAATCTAAAGTCGAACTTGGAACCGCAATGAGCGATGAATGTGTGGCCAGCATGTTTGTCTAGACAGGCCCATTCAAGAAACTCTCCGATGGTTTTATGAATCACATGTGTACCATCATGGTACTGACTTTCACAATGATTTACAACCAACCTACCGTCGTCGTTTCGAGTTTCAAAATCGAAACACACAATTGATTCAGGTGATAGTATGGACTTCGGTTTGACCTGTGTCATGTAGCATCTGTGTTCATATAGATTACAAACGACCTTACAGTTTGGGCATGCTTTGTATCCACACATGTGTTTCTCCTTAGGATTGAACTTGACATTGCACATCTTACATTTGTGAAGCTGATTGCACGTCACCAATTCTTTGTGCAGATTGTAACATTCTTCGTTCATGAATTTACGATTGCAAATATCACAATGATGCCATTGCTTGTTTCCTTTTGTCAACCGTACATCCTTGCTGGCAAATATGCATTTTTGAGATTTACACTGGGTGCACGATGGCCGATAAGTTTTCCCTCTGAAGCAATCAATACGCGTGATAGGTTCATAATGATTGTCGTGCAACAATATATGAAAGCTGTCATTATAACTTGAATACTCATTGTGTTCGTTGAAGTACGGCGGGTAATACATGATTGGTTCACCGCCAAGTCGTTCAGTGATACCCCACACAAATATATTTCTGCTGTAATGCCTCTCCAAAACTGGAAAGTCTTCGATATTGATTCCTTCGTCAGCATCCTTTTTCGCAAACAATTCCAAACGCAATCGAACGGAAACTGATGTTATGTTGCCCTTGTGACCGCTGGCGTCTCGTTTCAGTTGTTTCCACTTATTCTCGTATTGATTTTTACATACAAAATTGTCGCTTAGCATTGAATCTAATTTCCGTTTTCTATCAAGCAGTTCCAAAGATTTGATGCCACAGTTATTGCGGGATTCAATCTTAATGACACACTGCTTCAGTCGTAATTCTACGGTGTTTTTTGGTGCGGCTAAGCATCGAGACCCCTTGCCTTCTGGTGGTTTTGAAGAGTAATATTCAACTTCGATATCTTTGGCAACCTCGACGGACTTTTTGCTGCTATCACCACCCTTCGGACTTTGCAGCATCTCTTCAAATTTCATCATAACATCTTCACGATTTGAACCTTTGACCCACTTGGATGTAGTCCCATCCTCGAACACCGCTCTAATTGATACTTGCTCAACGCCTTTTGTCTTCTCCGGTAACCAATAGTTTAAACTGCTACCATCGGGTGCTGCTCTTTCAAGAAACGTTGTAAAGGGAACCTTAAGTTTTTCAACGTCTGTGCTAAACTTCTTTATATGTCTCTTGGAATCTCCGACGGTATACTTATTGATTTCATCAAGTCTACTTTGTTCTTTGGCAGGCTTTTTACCTATCTTGGTCCATTGTCGCCTGGTGACTTTCTCAACCTTCTCTTTCGATTTCCGATAGTTCTTCTTGTAATCACGTATAGCTTTGGCTCTATCATCACCGGTTAGGTTTCTACTTTGTAAATTTTCCCAATCTGCAGCAGTGAGCTTATGGCGTGCCTCAGGATTTTGCTTTCTCAATTTAGGGGGCATCTTCCTATACTATATAAATTATATTTTTGTGGCATCACCGCGACTTTTTTTCATTTGTTTTTTCATTTGTTTTTTCATTTTTATACGTTTCTCAATATCATCAATGGCTTTTCGATAATTTGAAACACCGGTGTACTCTTCGGTAGGTCGTTGAAATACTGAGTCACCCGTTATTGTGCCAATGCTTGTTTGGTCTAAAGGTGCTACCATGATAGGAGCTATCCTACGAGGTGCTTTGGTCGGCAAAGCAGCATCTTTGACGGGCTGTTGATACACCGGTTGTCCTGATGGAGTACCATGGTCTAAGGCGGTTCTACTTTTGTTAGCAGTTGTCTTTTTAACAACTGGTCGGCCTCGTAAGCCTTTCAGCTTTTCAGCTTGTGTCATCTTACCCTTCTTTTTAATCCCGTGTTCGGCTCTATGTTCGGCTCCGCAAGATTTTAACTTTGTTATCCAAGTTTCTCTGGTCATGTATACATTAGGAATCAAAAAAGGTGGCAGATTAGGTCATATTATGGTTATGTATAAGATAATGGGAATATGGCCTAATCTGCCACCTTTTTTGATTTCATCGAGAAATCGTAAGTCAAATTCAGAAATATTATTTTCTTAAGGTATCTTATAGTGACCCAATGCCAGTCAAAGGGCAGAAGATTACCGATAGTGAAACGTTGGAACGTCTCGCCAAAATGAGAGAGAAAGCTTTAGAGACACGTCGGGCGAAGGCAAAAGTCAAATCTGATTTGAAAATGGCGGAACAACTTAAGGAAAATGAGAAAGTTGTGGCAGCTCAGGAAACCATTAAGAAAGCTACAACTACGATTAAACCGGAACCGCAGCCAGAATCGGACCCTGAACCTGAGGTTGAACACGTCGTTGTTAAAAAACCTAAGGCACCTAAAAAGAAACCCAAGAAGCAGGTAGTAATAGTTGAATCTGATAGTTCTGAATCAGAAGAAGAACCAGAGGTCATTGTTAGGAAGTCCACACGGCGTAAGCAAAGCCGAGTTGCATCTCAATCACCACCTCGTAAGAAAGACGCGGAAATGGACCCGGGTTATGATAAGGCTTACTCTAGTCTATTTCTATCATTATAGTATATGCAGTTCCAAAGACTGAAAGATAAATCATATGATATTCAAGTGCCAAAGAGTTCAGCGTTTCCAATTGACACACCCGATGATTTCATTCAATTGCACGGGGTTATCTTGGCGTGTGCGAAAAGGGGTACGGGCAAGAGCTGTAGTCTTACACACCTACTTCGATTGATGAAACAAAACAATGCTTTAGACAGACTTATCTTAGTGTCACCAACATATCATAACAATATGCATTATTACAAAGACTTACCGCTTGATGAAGGTGATGTATTAGAGCCTACCGTCGATGTCCCCCAACAGGAAGGCATCCTTGATACCGAAGCTCAAGAGTACGATGAATATCAAGAGAAGATGGAACGGTATAAGAAGTTAATGAAAATGTTAAACAATCATAATATCAGTGTGTATGAGATTCCCGGTGAATTGATGTTGGAATTTGGGGACGAGAATGGTAATATACTTCCTCCACAACACAAGTATGGTGGCAAACGGCCAGTCATTGCTGCCTTCTTTGATGATACACAAGATACCGACATGATGAGACCTTCAAGTAAGCTAAGCAACATGGTCATCAAACACAGACATCTTGGAAAGCTTAAGGACGGGGCCCTTGGAGTGTCCCTGCTCTTCGCCACACAAAATTACACGAGCTCGAGTGGGGGACTGTTAAAATCTATACGAGGCAACCTTACACATATGTTAGTGTTCCGAAATAAGAATCAAAAAGAGATAGATAAGATTGGTGAGGAAGTTGGTGGCGAAATTCCCATTCAGGAATTCAACTCGGTATACAATCAGGCTATACAAGGGCCACATGATTTTCTGTTTATCGACCTTCATCGCAAACCAAATCATCCAAGTATGTTTCGCCGAAATTTCAATGAATGGATTGTTCCCGGTCAGGTAGCTGAATCTTCTATGCAAGTTTGATAAGTATAGACTCCGGTATAGTACTTGTTCTCTTCATTATCATAATGGATTAAAAAAGGTGGCAGATTAGGTCATATTATGGTTATGTATAAGATAATAGGAATATGGCCTAATCTGCCACCTTTTTTGATTCTTCATTGTATGAGATTATTAGAATTGTTTAGTGGAACATGCTCAGTGAGCAAAATATTCAAAGACTTGCATAAAGATGGCGAAGTCGTCTCCCTTGATATTCACCCGAGGTTTAATCCTACTCACAACGTTGACATTCTGATATGGGATTATACATTATACCCGCCAAATCATTTCGATATCATATGGGCATCTCCTCCTTGTACCGAGTATTCAAAAGCGAAAAGAATTGGGGTCAGAAACTTTGCATTGGCTGATGCAATAGTCAAGAGAACAATCGAGATTATTGAATACTACAAAGCAAGTCATTGGTACATTGAAAATCCCTCAGACGGAGGGCTATTAAAGCATCGAGATTTTATGAAACCGCTAGACATATACATGCATACATGTTGTTATTGTATGTATGGATGTATGTATCGCAAAGCGACGAACATTTGGACTAATAAACAAGGGCTAAAACTCAAAATGTGTAATAAACACATAACCCCGTGTCCATCAATGGTGGCATATGGGAGACACCTTATCCAAGCACAGCGAGCTCAAAGCTCACGTTCCGATGTGGGAACTTCGAAATCCATTACTACACTACACTCAATTCCTAAAAGTCTATTAATATATTTACTCAATTTCAAATGCATTTCCTTTGTAGATGGGGCTGATGATTAAGAAGTCTTGGAGGGCTGGAACAAAGTGCTCCCACTTCTTTGAATGAATATAGTTGTAAGAGTTTTTATTGGAACCGGGCAGCTTAATCGTTATTATCTTCCCTTTGTCATCTCGTTCAGGACCATAGCAATCGGTTTCGAAAAATGCATCAAGAGCCTTGCCAATTGTATATGGGGTCATCTTAGTTCCCTGAAAATTTATCTTGAACGATTCTTTCAATGTGTTAATGTCTACATCCCAAGTCGGGTTGTTGGGCAGCATCAATGTTTCTTTGGCACCGTTTTGCTCAAATAGAGTCCACAACATGTGGTTTGGATTGTTTAATAATTGTATAAATTTGTGAACAAAGTTTACAAGTTTTCGATTCCACAAATCTCGGAGGTAATGTTGAGGTATAGACTCTAAGAATAGATTTTTGAAATTATATTTGGCAATGCATAGTTTATCTTCCATGGTCGCTTCATTGCTCCAAACTTTTGGATTCAGATTTTCGTAAATCTCTAAAATTTCTTTATCTTCAATATTATTATACTCAAAGTAAGGAGCCGTCTCATTTTCATTCAATTTAGCCCACACCATTTCCCTACTATTTTGAGAAAGTTCGCTATTAATAAAGCCACATTTCCGGAGATACCAATGATATACTCGTTCGTCTCTTGCCCAATACTCACACTCTTGTTGGTTTGCCAATTTTTGATACAACTCACTTTCAGGTGCATTATATGGAAGACAAAACCCTTTTAGTCTAAACCTGATTTGCTTCATCGTTGCACTTGTTTTGTATAGGTGAAGCTCATTTGTATGATATTGTCTCACCCTAAACAGATTTTGAAAGAAGTCCCGGTATGACACCATGGCAGGGTCCAAAAATGCATATCGTTTATGAAAGTGCGGTTTATTGTTTGGTCCGGTATCAAAATTGACTCCCACCGTAATAGCAACATTGGAAATCACAAGTCGTTTAGAGGCCCACATTTCGTCAACATTAGATAAGGTTGATTTCGTTTCATCATCGCTCATCCCATGATAACAAATGATGTCATCTTGAGTGAGGTCGGTGTTTGCTATAATCATATCTTTGAATGTGTCCATGCCATAGCACCAAACACTCTTGCCTTTTTTGAAATCGGTTTTGAAAGGATAAAACAAAGATATGTTTTCCCCATTGTTCAAAGCATCAATCAACGATGCTTCCCAAAATTTTTTGTTTTCGTAATTGATTAATTGTTGCGGAGCTGGTGGTAGGTTGTGGCCAAGCGTAATTAAAGGGCAATCTAAATGTCTAACCTTCTTAAACCATGTAATGGTGTCTTGATGTGGAAAAGCATCCATAAAGATGATTTTCTTTGCAGATTTTACAATGTGCATAAAGCAATCCCAATTGGCGGGTAAGTGCTCCCCATGTGTCGTGTGGTTCATGAAAATACTTTTGTAAGTCTCAATCTCATCCAAGATAACAATGTCATAACTATTACGAGTTTCAATTTCATCTTCGCATAAACCGGCAAACAAGCTTAAACAATTTTCTGTTTTCCATTGTGATTCCATAGACATTATAATTCTATGTGCTGCCGGAATTAATTCTTGTTTGTTCTTATCAAAGCTTTTGTAATTTTTGAACCGCAACGATTGCAATCTTGTCGCTACATTTTGTGCATAAGATGATCCTTGGGCTGAACCATATAATGCTACTACCCTTTTCATACTTGTGAAGATAATCAATAGTAGAACCGGTCTTGTTCCCGCTCATGAATGCCGTCAAGAACACCATGGATGCATGTCCAAATGCATTATGAATTTCAATCGGCTTCACCCATCTATCACTCATAAAAATGTCGATTGGTACGTCGCACCCCTTAAGAAACTTTGAACTTTGCTCACAAATCGTATCAAATCGTAGGTTGGGATAAAATCTGAGCAAGAGGTTCTTGATAAAGTTGTCGCCCGGAGAAAATTTGTCTTTCGCCCTTTGCCAAAATACCTCATACTTTTTAAGCCTTTCTTTATTGTCGTCTTTTTGAGCGGCCCACTTTAAAAAGTCCTTCAAATTAATGTTGTTATGGTATGACCATAACATAATCAGCCAAGTTACATTGTGTTGAAAGCTACTAGGGTCACCTCTTGGTTTGTTGGGTATCATGCCTAATATTTGTTTGTAACTTGTCGTATTCCAATTAAAATTGGATGGGGGCACATAGTCACATGGTGTGATGGAACTTAAGTCAATTTTTTGATGAGTCTTTTCATCAAGTTCTACATCCTCAAATTCCCAATCTAAAGTAGCGGCATCAATTGAGTCTTCATCGAAATCCATCAATACACAATGCTTGGTGACCGATTGACTTCCTTCAATGATATCTTGAGTTCGATATTCTTCGGGCTTGCTTTGATTAACACATTTGAATGGACGATTTGTGGTATATATATCATCCATACCAAAGTCATTTTTATACTTTTTTACCCATGTTTTTAAGGGAGCCATAGCATTAAGATTCTTAAAGTAATAATTAGAAAGAGTAATGTGATAAGACCAATATGGTTGGCCATTTTTTGGCGATGTATTCCCACTAATTTGAAAGTTGGCATTTTGAAATTTGGTCAATATTATTTCTTTGAGTGTTTCTAAATCGATTTCAGATTTTCCATCAATATCAAAAAAGATTTTTCGTTTGACACCGGGTTGGATTACTTCGTAGATACCATATTGTTTGGTCAATATTTTTGCCATATTGTTTTTGTGAATTTTGGACCACATTTGTCCCATCTTTTTGGTAAGCGACTTAATGAGAATTTCATCTTCTTTCAAAGTTGAAATTACATAAGCTTGAGCACCACCATCGGTCATATTGTTTACCCATTGCATTTTGAGAAATGACCTTAGAAAAAACTTTGAAGTGTCGATGTCTTGATAATCCATTATACTCTTATAAACACTCTTATCTTTAAGTGATTTAATGTTTTGGCAAAAATAAGTTTGGATGCTTTTGTTGGTGATATTTTGAGACATGTATACTTATATATACCATATATTTTAATCTTTAAGCTTGTTTATAATGGTTCATTTTCAGATTTTTGAGACCTTTTTTCCTCATGTATTCTTTCATTTTGATATTGTGCTCATCCTTGTGGGAATCATACCAAGTCTTTTGATGTTTTCTATTCAAAGCTCGCGTTTGTTCAACATGAGTCTCCCTATACTTCTTTTTGGCACGTTTTTGAGCATCGGTCAAGGCCATTCTATTGGTATATACTTAGATTTTAATCTTTAAGTCAATTGCGTTCTTTAAGTAGTTCGTGCGTTCTTTAAGTAGTTCGCTCAAAAGGTGGCAGATTGGGTCATATTATGGATATATATAAGATAATGGGAATATGACCTAAAATGCCACCTTTTTCATGATATTGTACCCGCGTGCGTTCTTTAAGTAGTTCGCTCAAAAGGTGGCACATTAGGTCATATTATTGATATATATAAGATAATGGGAATATGACCTAAAATGCCACCTTTTTCATGATAGTTAGGGTTTCAGGGTTTAGGGTGTATCATGATACCCCCGCGAAAAAATCGCCGAAAGTCGTATATCGCCTAAACTGACCCCTCCCTTAAATAGTGTAAAAAACCGTGCGAAAATCGCCTGAACTGACCCCCTAAATGGGGTCGGAAATCGCCCAAACTGATGCTGAATTAATTCTATTTTTTCCACGTCTTCTATTTTTTATACTACCGGTAGTCCTTGACACGTGGTCCTCTTCCGGACCTCTTCCGGTTCAAAGTGTGCTACAGTATCACTGGCTGTTAGTGCTTTACGTGGACCGGGAGAGGTCCGGAAGAGGTCCGTAAGTGGTCCGGGAAAGCCCCGCTGGAGCGTGGAAGCACCGCGATAGGGCCGCGGAAGGTAATAAGGGTAGTGTTCTGGTAGTACATGTGTATAATTAATTGTACACGTCAGACTACAAGAATTAAACTTGAAGTTTTAAAAGTTTTCCAGTACTGTTCCAGTCGTATTTCGCGCCCCACTTATAAACAGTTGACGACTGCTCTAACGCTTCAAGGTACTTTAAAATGTGCATTCTCCGCGATGATTACTATGTTCAATGTCCCACAGTTGGCTCTGAATGGCCCTACACAAAGAACTTTACCCCGCCGGAGCCAATTCGTACCGGTGTCGCCGCACCAGCTCAGTGTTGTGCTTGGTTAAAAGACCGCCGTGGCAACTTGATCCGTTGCAAACGGACGGCCAGCACACAGAACCCGTTTTGTTCGGAGCCTCATTTCCTACTCTGCATACCGTTTTTGAATCCGAAGCGTGCCAAGCCGTTATTTCAAGACCTTGTAGGAGCGAATGACCCGCGAATCTACACCGTTAGAGTAGGAAAAATATCGGTGCTAGTAAAAGCGTCTTTGATGAAAGAGACTGCTGCGAATTTGGAGTCCGCTTGTGTCTCCAATAAAACTGGAGATGCGAATATCGCTGCGAGCATAACTGAGGCGAAAAACTTGACCGCCAGTGCGGAGAAGTCGCTGACTGACTATTTGACTGTTGAAAACAAGCGTTTGAACGTCTTGAACACAGTCTCTTTTTCTATGTCTGATGCGAGCGATACTGAAGACTTACCTGAGTTTAAGGAGCCCAATGCTCCTCGTCACTCACCACTTGAACTCTTGTCTTTCAAAGGCAAGGGAAAAGCTGAATGTGACACCCCTGAACCTGAAACGTTTGACCTCAGCGTGCCTTTGAACAAGCGGATTGCTCGGCTCGAAGTCGAGCTGGACACCGCAGTCGATGCGAAGATATCAGCTGAAGAAAAGGTCGCAGCACTTGAGCAAGCTT
The DNA here is from genome assembly GCA_001247695.2 of Cymbomonas tetramitiformis. Taxonomy (NCBI): domain Eukaryota; kingdom Viridiplantae; phylum Chlorophyta; class Pyramimonadophyceae; order Pyramimonadales; family Pyramimonadaceae; genus Cymbomonas; species Cymbomonas tetramitiformis. The sequence goes on from LGRX02015318.1 coordinate 33,953, forward strand.
TGACTCACTCAAAGGAGAGTTTGACAGCCAAAGAAGTGCTTCATGCGGCTGAGCTGAAAACTCTGACTGAAAAGCATGCGAGCGAGCTCACACTTCTGAACAATGAGCTGGTTGAGTTTCGCATCGTTGTTCCGAATTTGCGAACTAAACTAACTGAGCGTGATCGCGAGTTGAAAGACCTTAGCGATAAGGTAGCATATTACGAAGAGCGTGACCCCAGTTTTGACGGCGTTACTGCCGATACCGAAAAGGAGTTAGCAGCAATATCCATTGGCTCTGACGACTCATCGCGTTCTGGTTCTCCAAGCGAGTATGTGGGAGAAGACCCCAAACAAGAACTTGGCTTTTAAGCGGTAAGCACTGACGTGTTTTATTGTGCTTTGTGCAGGCTTTCCACTTTTCTTTACCTTTTTACTTTTACAAGTATGTCGCCCGCATGTCGCCCGCATGTTGCCCGCATCTTGCCCGCATCTTGCCCGCATGTCGCCCTCTATGTTATGCTTCAATGTTTCTCTAACAACTCGTGGGTGTGCAGTGGCCCCTAAACAGCTTCACTTCTATGGCATCCGTGGCACCGGTGGCGGGGTTTGGGACTCCGACCACTGGGCTGAAGCTGACCAGGCCGGTTACAAGGAGAAGTCCCGGTTGAAGAATGCGTATGCTTTCCGCGGCGAAAACGCCTACGAGCGTGCTCTTGCGTTCTCACAGTCCCCGCCCGCGAAGGAGAACTTCTTGGCCGTCTTCAAACGGTGGATACGTAAGCAGCCTAACCTTGCTAAGGCTTTCGCATTCACCGTTGTGGTAACCGTCCTTATGTACGGTTTCTGGTTTGCCACCGGTGAAGTCTATGATGCGTTCAGCTGTGGGGACCGAAACTTAAAGAATTACACCACCGGGGCGAACTCGGAACTGTGCAAGGCACTGAACCACGTTATGACAACCATAACGGAGAACCAATCCGTTGTATTTAAGGCTTTCGGAGTTCAAGTGGCAGCAGGGGTCGGTGTTTTTATGTATTACTTCTATGACTTCTTATTTGGTGCTGACGATCTTGCTGCTGAGTTCCATCCGTGAGCAGCAAGTCTCAATCCGTACAGTGACCCCTATATGGGATGAGCCCAAGAGGCTATACTTTTTGTATCAACGTTTTTCGCTTTTAACTATGTTTTATATCTGTCAGTGAAACTGTTTGTTAGCCCTGCAGTGAACATATGAGCACCCGAGCATACTTGTAGTGAACATCCGAACCGAGCACCCGAGCATACTTGTAGTGAACACCCGAACCGAGCACCCGAGCATATTATCAGCAATGCCAATACAGCTGTGATAACAACAAGCATACAGTGATATAATGCTTGTTATATAAGCAAGTGATAACCACAAGCATACAGTCATAATACAGCAATGATAACAAACACTTAACATATCATTATAGCAACATCTGCTCAGCTTCAACATAATATTCATTACTTCTTTCAACACCAATAAATCTGCGATTATCATTATGGCACACTTTACCCACCGTACCGATACCCATGAATGGGTCTAACACTTTATCATTCTCATTGGAATAAGTTTTAACAATCCATTCCAATATATCGTAAGGCTTCGCCGTCGGGTGTTTGCTTTTGTGATTACCGTTCGCAATAGTTATCACAGACTTCGGAAATCGTTTACCATCAGATGTTGTATTAATTCTCGGACTGTTTCCGGTATATAATTCAGTGCGTCTACCCGGCACACGTGTGTACGGTTTACCGTCAGTCATCTGTGGATTGTAGGTCGGTAACTTATCATAAAATATATACAGCATTTCGTGACTACGTAGTGGCATCTGATTACAATGATAAAACCCAGAACTGACCGTTTTCTGCCAGACGATATGATATCTGAACATCTTTTCATTGCTGGATATTAACTTATGTCCGAACCGAGTTGTGCAAAAGAAGACATATGCAGTGCGTGGCCTCCCGACCCGCTTCAGCTGCGTCCACAACTTACCTAAATCGATTATTTGCTTATCGAACTTGCATGCAGTTTGATTGTAAGGTAAATCTAAGATAGCTAAGTCAACAGAGTGTGCGTCGATGTTCGGTAAGATGTCAAAACAATCTGCATTGAATATCTGGGTCGCCATTAAGGTAGGTTGAGAAAAGAAATGATAATAGGGCAAAATCAGAAAAAGGTGGCAGATTAGGTCATATTCCCATTATCTTATACATAACCATAATATGACCCAATCTGCCACCTTTTTTGATTTATAGGTCACCACAACAATCTATCTGCGTAATAACCATTGCTACCGACGACATTCCGGTCTTTCTTGTGTCTGATTTTGTACAGCCGACGTCGTTCATCGGCATACTCTTTACCCTTAGTGGCCATGTATGTTGGATAATCAGAAGCACCACGCTGACCCACTTGAGCGACCAGTTTACCATCCTTGAAAACATCAATCTTTTTGCTATGATTATTTGATGGGCTAATCTTCACACCGAGTTTCCGTGCTTGACTTTTTGTGTAAGCTTTGATTTGATAAGTCATTGTATACTATATGTAACACTATTATATAGTATGACAAGTAAACCAATATCTGAGAGTAGACTTCAAGAGTTATTTTTAGACCCAAAGTTTGGTCAATCTAGTGCCAATGCATTTACCAAGAAGCTTAAAGCACAAGGTTACAAGGTCACAGAATCTCAGGTCAAGGCTGCTATTTCCAAGACTGAGACATCACAAGTTTTATCACAGCCTAAAAGGGTAAATCGTAAGGATTACTTCCCGACGTATGGGCCGGTCAATAAGGTCTCTATACAATCCGATTTGGCTTTTATACCGAAAGATAAGTCGGTGAACAAAGGATATGCCGTTCTTCTGACTGCGGTTAACGTTAATACTAACAAAGCGTATGCAATCGCTTTGAAATCCAAAACCGTCAGAGATAAGAACAATAAAAGACAAGAGGATGTGGAGGGCATCGTTCCTGCCATGAAACGATTGATAAGCGAAACCAAAATGGACACTCTTAGTACAGACTTAGGCAGCGAGTTCACGAACAAACCAGTTCAAGCATTGTTGAAAGAGAAGGGTATCGAACATTACACGTCTCAAAAAGAGGACCACACTCGTCAAGGGAAAATCGAGCGGTTTAACAAAACTTTGAAACGAAGATTTAATTTCAACGAGGCGAGAACCGGTAAAAATAATTGGGTTGACTATTTGGACTCTATCGTCGAGAACTATAATGAAACGGTAAACCAAGGTAATATCAATGATACCCCTCCCGATGACATGAATAAGAATCGTGTTATTAGAAGTGTCTTGTTGAAACGCAATCAAACTGCCAAACTCTTACAAAAGTTAGACATTAAACCAGGCGACAAGGTACGCCTTCGCGTTACTAAAAAGACATTTGATAAGGAAAGCCGCACATGGAGTACCGAAATATACAAAGTCCGAAGTAGAAAGGGTTTGTCTTTCGTGATAGAGGACGGCGACGGTGATACCTTACGCCGACAATACAAGCCGCGAGAACTGAAAGAGGTTCAAGGACCTGTTTCCAAACCATCCAAAGAGACCCGAGGTAGTAAGACTGATAGTGAAAGTAAACAGGCTGCAAAATCTGAGCGTGCGTTGAAGAAAGAGGGTATAGAAGGAAATACCGCTTCCAAGACATCTAGAAACTACGACAACTACGAGGTCAATGTGTTTATCAGCGACAAGAAATCCCCTAATTATCAAAAGACATTGAAAGGTTACCTCAAGCTCAATCGGTCTGAGAAAAGCAAGCGTAAATATCAATTGATATTTTATGAGAAGTCTGAAGAGAATGAGTTTGTTGATATTCCAGACCCGGAAATCAAGTTGTTGAAAAAAAGAAACCGTTAATATATAATGAGAACATTATTGACCGATGAGGTCGGAAGACGCAATTGTATGAAAATGATGGGAATTGCCAACGGCTCAAGTTCAAACACTCTGTTCCGAGGATATAGTAAACTCGCTAAAAGCAACTACGTAATAACGATGCCGAGTCAAAACAGTGCGGTATTCTACAATAGTTTGAGAGATTCAATCATAAGAACGGAGCCATTAGTGAGAGACATTCAGGACTATAGCAGTGATATTGATACAACCATACCCAATTCTATGATGACAATGTTAAATCCAATGATGACAATGACACAAGACGATATCGATAATCAAGCGTTAAGGCGTATTGAGGAAGACGCTCAAGAACGAAACGCCATTCTCGCACAAGCAGCCAAACAACTACCACCAGACACTCCTGAAGCAGCTAGACCGTCACGCGATACTGGACCGGGTGCAAATCTGCGAAAGGAAGCAACAGCATTGTTACAAGGCGATATAATGGCTTCTCCAACCAGGTTTGGAACGTTTGCATCTGATAGAGTAATGACAAGAAGTCAAACGGCGGCTCCTGCAAGTCCTCTGCAAAGAGTTGTTAGTTACATAGCCGGAGGCGATTTAACACCCAAATAAAAAACTCGTTAATAGTAATGCAAGTTCCTTGTAATCAAAGCTATCAATCCAATGCTTACTGTCGTCCATCTAGTAGTTATTTTAGTAATTTTGTTGATGCCGATAAAGATGAGAAACAAATACATAGTCCGGTTTCGCGTAACAGGTCTGACAACAGCAGTAAACCTTTCAAAACTATGGTAACAATCAAGAGCAAACCAATCATGAAACCTAACGATGTTGACAAGTATACACAAAGGGACACCTCTAATTTGCTGAATGCCTTAAGTCAAGACGCCGTAAAAGTTCCAAGAACCGCCCTGAACAAAGTCTTTGGTGCTAATATCACGTCTAGGGACAATCCTACACAAACAAGGTATGCACGGGCATCAGATGTCGCTTATGCTTATAGTTATGGTGACCGAGGTCGGTTGAAAAGTATTATGAAAGGACTTCCGGGTTATTACGTAGACCGAAGTTTGTCGGGTAGAAACTCTACAACGTTGGTCAATCCTAAAAGCCAAGACGTTATTATTGCATATCGAGGCTCTGATGCAGAATTTGGAAGTCTGAACACTCTTGCCCAGGACATCTCACGTGGACAAAATGTAGAAGATTGGTATGTAAATCTTTTGACATTGATGAAACAACAACGTAGTACATCAAGATATCAAGAAGCACAACAACGATTTGACGATGTCAAAAGTAAATACGGTGGGTATAAGTTATCTGTGACTGGTCACTCTAATGGAGGTGGTCAAAGCAATTATATAGCCGAAGTTAACAACGTAGAAGGGCATCATTTCAACCCAGCAATCAATCCTATGCAAGAACCGATGAACACTCCTACGGAAAAGCAGGTGTTGTACTCAACAGAAGGCGATTTAGTGTCATTACCAGCCCGGTTGAAACCACATGCTAAAAGCAATTACGATATCGTGCACGTCAATCCAAAGGTAGGTACGGAAAACGAATTGACAAAATTACATAGCGTGGAACAGATGTACTCAGATGCACCGGAGTCTACGCGAGTCAGTACAGCAAGGTCTCGGTATGGGTTTGCCAACGCCATGACGGGTTCGGCTGTGGGAGGGTACCTTGGATATTACACACCGACTGACACCAACGACGAACGTATCTTTAGGACCACTCAAGGTTTATTGGAACCAATCTTACTATCAGAAACTCCCAATGTGAATTTCACAGATTTCATGAATGTTATGGGTGTCAAAGAAAGCTTAGGTGAGAAGAATTATATACGTGGAAAATTGGGACTGAATCCTATAGAACAAAAACCGTTAACGGAAGTGCCGGTCTATGACCCAATCACGGAGATGATACGTCAAGCCACGGGTCGTGCTGACCAAGACAAGGAGTTGTTTGAAGAATAAAAAAAGGTGGCAGATTAGGTCATATTATGGTTATGTATAAGATAATGGGAATATGACCTAATCTGCCACCTTTTTTGATTTATATGATAATAAGATGGACCGTCAAGAATTGATACGCTTAGCCAAACTTCAATACCCCGATATTAAAGAAGCTCATGTAGAATTGCTTGTAGATGATTATATCAAACGTCCAGAATTTTACGATGACCTTTGTACTGGAAACATTGAAGAACCAATTCCTTTAGAGCGGGATACTGTTGATTCTATAAAAGATAATTGTTATATTAATATAGATGAGCGTAATTAGCACAAGAACGCTATTCTTGTCTTCCGAAGACAATAGCAATGGAGACGCACGTGTTTTGCAAATGAACATACCCACTCAACTGATAAATTACCGAGCACAAACCAAATTGAGATTAACTTTGAATACTTTCTCTTGTGCAAAGACATGGTATAGTATCAACGAGACCAATGGCATCTTCTATGTGGGTGATACGGTAAATAATACTTTAACGGAAGTTCAAATACCTTATGCAAATTATACTGATTTAGACCAACTAACAAGATTATTACAAACAAGCATAAAGACTGCCATTGTTGGATACACCGGTGATGTAACTGTGTTATACAATAATAGCGGCGATGGACTTGATTATAAGAATAAATTTCGTATAACGTTGAATCCTGCAGCACCCAATATTAAGTTTGTATCATTCAGCGTGAGTGGGGACTTTTTTGCTTTACCGGGAAGTAATTTACAAAATGCCCTAATTTCAGTTTCCACAGCTGGAAAATACAATGACTCAGATCAAGTACTCGGAGGTCGTGTTAATAGAAGCACAGCTGGTTTACGTGAGATATCTGAACTTATAGACTTGTTTGGCATCACTACACCCAACTCCGTGTTTCAATCTGTTTATCCATGTAACATTCAAACCAACGACGCCTTGTACCTTAGGGTCACATCGTTACCAACACACAATATTGAATCAACAAATCTTTCTACTTTTACAAACACTAACGAAATGATAAGTTCTGATATCTGGGCGAAAATACTATTGCCTAGTGACACAACGACAGACTTCATAAGATATATAGACCCAAACGACAACTTTGTTATTGAAGTGTCTGGGTCTCAATTTACTTCATTTAGAATCACACTTACAGATTCTAAAGCAAGATTAATCACATTGGCATCTCCGACTCAAGCGTCAGACGGTTCTATCAATTATTCATTAAGCATCAAAGTTGAAGAATTGGCACCTGCTGGTCTATCAGATATTTTATAATCTTTATAATATATATACAAAAATGAGTCTGCCAATGAGTCTTGCTTACGGCTTATCGAAAATGAATTCATATTCAACTAATTACTTCAGATTAGAGACTACTAATCTTACCGAAGCATCAAGGTATAGTACTATTACACTAAATTTACCCGTTAATTCAATTGTAAACATGAAGAGTTTAGCCATGCATTGTTTAGGTTCCTGTACAACGCCTTTAGCATTTCAAAACGACGAAGATGATGCTGATGAATTACATACGACGCTCCCCAATGGCATCGAGAAACTGATTCAAAGAATGGAAATTTTCGCCGGAGGGCAGCAGTTGACCACTGGTTT
>LGRX02015319.1:9657-31640 GCA_001247695.2 Cymbomonas tetramitiformis
CCGCGCCCTTCACGAGGGGACCCAGCGCGCCCTTCACGAGGGGACCCGCCGCGCCCTTCACGAGGGGACCCGCCACGCACTTCACGAGGGGACCCGCCACGCCCTTCACGAGGGGACCCGCCGCGCTCTTGACAGGGGACCCGCGCGCCCTTCACGAGGGACCCGCGCGCACTTCCACGGGGACCACTTGCGCCTTCACGAGGGGGACCCTTGCGCCCTTCACGGGACCGCCGCGCCCCTTCCCACGGGGACCATGCCCGCTTCACGGGGGTGCCGCGCCCCTTCACGAGGGGGACCCGCCGCGCACTTCACGGGGACCCGCCACGCACTTCCTGAGGGGACCTGCCGCCCTTCACGGGGGTCCCGCCACGCCCTTCACGAGGGGACCCGCCACGCCCTTCACGAGGGGAGCACACAGCAGAGCCTCTCCCCGTGTGGAGCGAGGGATGGCTTGCTAAGGCCGTAGACTGCGCGGTGCACCGAAACCTCCTCCTGGGATGGTGGGTTGCTTTCGCCAGGTATGAGCAGTTTGTTCTTGAGAACGCAGAGCTACTCCAGGAGCTCCCTCCTCCGACGGTGGCCTTGGATTATTACCGAGACGGAGACTTGTACATGTTCGATGAGGTCCGCATTCCCCGCACGCAGGGCGGCTCCTCCCGCGCATGCACTCGTGCCCAGCGTGCAGATTTGCATGATCAACCATCCGCCTGTTTGTGTGCCTCCTCGCGAATCAGCCATCCGCGACGCCGCAGTCGTGGGCGGACTGTTGTTGTGCAAGCGCTCGCCAGCTTGTGATGTGCCGCTTGCCCAGAATCAGCGGAGCCACAGCTTGTGATGCGCCGCTTGCCCAGAATCAGCGGAGCCACAGCTTGTGATGCGCCGCTTGCCCAGAATCAGCGGAGCCACAGCTTGTGATGCGCCGCTTGCCCAGAATCAACGGAGCCACAGCTTGTGATGCGCCGCCTGCCCAGAATCAGCGGAGCCACAGCTTGTGATGCGCCGCTTGCATCGCCAAACCATCTTTCATTTAGCGGATTGACATTGCAGTCGGTGACAGTATGTGAGCGTTGCACACCAGCGATACGCGCACGCGGCTGCATGACCGGAGATACGCGCACGCAGCTGCATGACCGGAGATACGCGCACGCAGCTGCATGCGGTGCGGATGTCACGTGACTCCATCACCCTAAACTTTCGCCTTGACGCCCCAAAAGCCGAAGAAATAAAAGGCGCCTAGGGAGCACTGACATAATGTGGGGTGAGCTACAGGATTGCCATTGGCATGACGTGAAGGGAGCTACAGGGTTGGTAATGGCATTACGTGGAGAGAACTATAGGGTTGATATTGGCATGACGTGGAGGGAGTTATAAGGTTGGCATCGGCATGGCGTTGAGGGAACTATAAGGTTGGCATCGGCACGACGTTGAGGGATCTATAACGTTGGTAATGACATTACGTGGAGAGAGTTATAGGGTTGACAATGGCATGATGTGGAGAGAGTTATAAGGTCTGGCATCGGCATGACGTGGAGGGAGCTATAGGGTTGACAATGGCATTACGTGGAGGAAGCTATTGGTCTGGCGATGGCATTGCGCGGAGGGAGCTACAGGGTTGGCAATGGCATTACATGCCTCAAGAGTGCATGTAATTGCGGCTGTGTTTGTAGATTTTGCACCCAGGGCGAATGAAGGAGGTTTTTTTTTTGGTGAAGATTATGACATGCAGCAGAAGTTCAGAACATGCACGAGTCCACTTTGCTCAAGGCATTGGGTGTGGTGTCGGGCTGAACAGTTTATGGTGAGCACGGCGCCCAACACCAGAAGGCCTCCTGTGGACAACATGCTCCAAGTTTTTGAGGTGCTCAATCTCAACCTTCCGAGTGCCCAACTCCCCACCTTGTGAAGCACATTCCGGGCGGCTGTGGGGCGCTCCAAATAGATTAAGCTGTGTTCTGAGTGTAGCATTGGCAAGCTGCGCCATCGCCACCATCATTATCATCACCACCATCATTATCATCACCATCATTATCATCGCTATCACCACCATCATTATCATCACCACCATCATTATCATCACCATTACCACCATCATTATCATCACCATTACCACCATCATTATCATCACCATCACCATCACCATCACCACCATCATCATCATCACCATCACCATCACCACCATCACCACCATCACCACCATCATTATCACCACCATCACCACCATCATTATCATCACCATCACCACCATCATCATCATCACCATCACCACCATCATTATCATCACCATCACCATCACCATCACCATCACCATCACCACCATCATTATCATCACCATCACCATCACCACCATCATTATCATTATCATCACCATCACCATCACCACCATCATTATCATCACCATCATTATCATCGCTATCACCACCATCATTATCATCACCATCACCACCATCATTATCATCACCATCACCACCATCATTATCATGACCATCACCACCATCATCATCATCACCATCACCACCATCATTATCATCACCATCACCACCATCATTATCATCACCACACCACCATCATTATCATCACCATCATCACCATCACCACCATCATTATCATCACCATCACCACCATCATCATCACCATCATTGCTGTCATCACCATCACCACCATCATTGCTGTCATCACCATCACAATCATCGTTATGACAAACTGGACATTATTGGCAACAAAAGACATCAAGAAGAATGGTGTTTTGTAGATCTAGGACATATCTTTGCGATTCCAAATTTCATTGTTCTGCCAAATGCCGTGCCACACGTCTTGATGTCATAGTGGCCTCTATTTCTGAGTGTTGTAATATCATCACCATCGTCGTGGTCATCATTATCGTCGGCGTCATCATCATTATCACATCACAGCTGATCTGGTCACCACGCCTATCGCGAGGTGCAGTGGGCCTTCCAGGGCCTCTGCCGCCCCCGCCTTACACGCTCGCCTCCCCTCGTGGCGAACCCCGCCCTCGTCCATGGACCTTCTCGTGTGTTAAGTGGCTGGTCCTGGTATGACCATGTCCACCATGGTACACAGCACTGAGTTGTGTGCCCTGTTGCGCCAGAACATCCGAGATGACGAGCGAGAGCATGTCAAGACCATGATCCAGTGCCAGGACTACGAGTGGCTTGCCAGTGAGTGGCGCACATGCACGGCTCTGCGAGTCCCCATATTGCTTGGGTTGCTGATGTATCTTGAGAAGCGGAACACCATCGTGCTTTTCCAATGCAATTGCGCCTCGATGCAGGAGCCAGCACCCGCTCACCTCCAGGCCATGCAGGCCATTGTCACTGCTCACCTCCAGGCCATGCATGCCATTGTCACTGCTCACCTCCCGGCCATGCAGGCCATTGTCACTGCTCACCTCCAGGCAGGCCATTGTCACTGCTCACCTCCAGGCCATGCATGCCATTGTCACTGCTCACCTCCAGGCCATGCAGGCCATTGTCACTGCTCACCTCCAGGCCATGCAGGCCATTGTCACTGCTCACCTCCAGGCCATGCATGGCATTGTCACTGCTCACCTCCAGGCCATGCATGCCATTGTCACTGCTCACCTCCAGGCCATGCAGGCCATTGTCACTGCTCACCTCCAGGCCATGCATGCCATTGTCACTGCTCACCTCCCAGGCCATGCAGGCCATTGTCACTGCTCACCTCCAAGCCACGTAGGCCATTGTCACTGCTCACCTCCAAGCCATGCATGCCATTGTCACATGAGCGCATGTGATCCAAGGGTCAGCATGGACACGCGCATGAGCGCATGTGATCCAAGGGTCAGCATGGACACGCACATGAGCGCATGTGATCCAAGGGTCAGCATGGACACGCACATGAACGCATGTGATCCAAGGGTCAGCATGGACATGCACATGAGCGCATGTGATCCAAGGGTCAGCATGAACGCGCTCATGAGTGCACGTGCTCTGGCCATGTTCTCATGGGTCAAGCGTGCGAGAGAATATCCGAGGGTCTATGTGCGAGATACAAGGGTCAAGCGTGCGGTGCGCGTCATGGTGAGCATTAAGGAAGAAGAACCCGTCATGCGTGCGATGCGCGTCATGGTGAGCATTAAGGAAGAAGAACCCGTCATGTGTGTGATGCGCGTCATGGTGAGCGATGCGCATGGGATGGCAAATGCGATTGGTCAGGCATGCAGGTGAGCCCGCACTCCATAGAGAGCCGCCGCGCATGGAAGGAGTGGTCGGACATGGTCAATAACGAAAGCAGTGAGCAGAAGAAAGTCTAAACTCAGGCCATCAATAACAGCCCTCTCTACGCTGGCGTATGCGCCATGCTTCTGAGGGAATCATCCGTGAGGTGGCACGACTGGCGGTGAGGATGTATATTCTGTATGCGCATAGTATGATATCGATGATTGCATTCGGATCCTTCCTAGCATCGCAGCAACCAAGAATGGCGGTTTCGCATTATGGGATGGATACTGGCAAAGACCACCTGGCAACTTTGCACCAAAGGTCAAAGTCAGCGGCTCACATTTAGCTACCAGAATTGGTTGAGCTGGCTTGCATTTAGAACGCAAGCTGGTGAACAAGAGGGATGCGGAGACAATGCGCATCAAGCACATTCCTTTCTTTGCTGAGATGATAAGCGGAGAGGGAACGTGTGAAGTTACAACCCTTAAGTCTATGCTTGCCACACTAATATGGAACAATAAATCTGATGCTCCCACAAAAATACAGTTACAAGTACGTAGAGCAAGGAAGAGCAGCAAGCAATTATAGTATGGAATCCAACTTGGAACCTATGGAGATAAAGAAATGCGGCTGAATAAGAGATGTAGCAGGAAGCCTGCATGCTATGATCGATGAGTTGCATGAGAAATCAAATGGTATGATGGGCTGCTAGACTATGTACATGTGCACAAAAGCTGTATATATTATAGTATTCACTCTGGCTTACCACCATGCATTGCATCTGAAATGTGTATGCATATATATATGTGTGTGTGTGTGTGTGTTGAGACCAACAATTGTTTGGCGACGATCGGTCACATCGTATCATCTTTCCATGCTGCTTTGCATTTGGGTGGGAATATGTATGTGTTTGTGGTATCTTGTCACGGCCCCGCCCTGCTCTTGATTTGCTTCTCACATCCACTGGGATGATGGTGGGCTGGCTTTTGCTTGCCGATCTCATGCCGTTCAGTGTGTGTGAACGGTAACGGCCGCCGGATGGAAGTGGGTTTTGGGAGGCGGTTGTCCCTGTGGTGCCATTCTGGCGGGCACTGTCTCTTGGAGAGCTCGGTGGATTCGTGTGCCTTTGCTGCAAGGAGTGACATTGACATGACATGACATACAGCGTCTTAGAGTTGTAATGAAACCTCACATTTGCACTCAGATGCTGCATCGGTCGGTAGATCGAATCCCCCGCCCGTCGCGTGACATCAGAGCCGCTCACGAGACCCGCCTTGCATGTTGTGAAGAGCACTTCTCACGTTCCGCCAGTGTAAAGAGTTGTTTCAGCGGTGTTAATTAATGAATAGATTAGGAACATACATCCGCAGCATGCTAGCATCATCAAAATATGTTGCACACGACATACTTTGGGCGCTAGGTAACTTGCCCGCTCAGATTTGGTCACTCGAAGCGGATCTTGGGGTCCTCGCTTCGAGTGGCGAGGAGCGGTAAACGCCATCCTCGAAACGCCATTCTCTTGGCGTTCTGACCAAGGGAGGGGCTGTAGCTACTTAACACAACTAAGTGAACTTATGTAAAACGTTTAAAACGCGCAGATGCGCTTCATCCGCTCAACGAATCGCTGGCGGTATGAAGCACTTCTTCCGCTCTATCTCCGCGGGATGTCGCTAGGCTGTCGAAGTACTAAACTTAATATATTGAACTCCTAAGGTGTTGTCCGTAATAAATATTGTTAATTATGCAAAGATCAACAAAACTGTCAGACAGAATCTTCTCGTTTTGAGATTAGACCTAATGAGCGTTCCCTCAAGCAGCGCCACCGTCCCCCTAGCGGAAACCGGGAGGACGTTGGCGCGTTGTCCGGTCAAACCGCGGCAAGACCGGAGATTCTGTCTGACAGTTTTGCTGAACATGCCCTTCTGAGGGATACTGAAAGAGCGCGCCGCCGAATTTTGACAATTCGCCACGTAGGATACTTCGAAGCCGTCAAAGTTAGCGGAATACACTAATTCAGAATAAGCGGACAAATCAGGCTATGAAAACCAAAGAACTCGAATTCTGGGTCAAAGACGCCATATGACGTCTCTGGGCTTTTATACTTGATGTGAAAATAAATATGGACCTAAAACGCTGTATGGCATGACATGACATGACATACAACGTCTTAGAGTTGTAATGAAACCTCACATTTGCACTCAGATGCTGCATCGGTCGGTAGATCGAATCCCCCGCCCGTCGCGTGACATCTGAGCCGCTCACGAGACCCGCCTTGCATGTTGTGAAGAGCACTTCTCACGTTCCGCCAGTGTAAAGAGTTGTTTCAGCGGTGTTAATTAATGAATAGATTAGGAACATACATCCGCAGCATGCTAGCATCATCAAAATATGTTGCACACGACATACTTTGGGCGCTAGGTAACTTGCCCGCTCAGATTTGGTCACTCGAAGCGGATCTTGGGGTCCTCGCTTCGAGTGGCGAGGAGCGGTAAACGCCATCCTCGAAACGCCATTCTCTTGGCGTTCTGACCAAGGGAGTGGCTGTAGCTACTTAACACAACTAAGTGAACTTATGTAAAACGTTTAAAACGCGCAGATGCGCTTCATCCGCTCAACGAATCGCTGGCGGTATGAAGCACTTCTTCCGCTCTATCTCCGCGGGATGTCGCTAGGCTGTCGAAGTACTAAACTTAATATATTGAACTCCTAAGGTGTCGTCCGTAATAAATATTGTTAATCATGCAAAGATCAACAAAACTGTCGAACAGAATCTTCTCGTTTTGAGATTAGACCTAATGAGCGTTCCCTCAAGCAGCGCCACCGTCCCCATAGCGGAAACCGGGAGGACGTTGGCGCGCTGTCCGGTCAAACCGCGGCAAGACCGGAGATTCCACCCGACAATTTTGCTAAACATGCCCTTATGAGGGATACTGAAAGAGCGCGCCGCCGAATTTTGACAATTCGCCACGTAGGATACTTCGAAGCCGTCAAAGTTAGCGGAATACACTAATTCAGAATAAGCGGACAAATCAGGCTATGAAAACCAAAGAACTCGAATTCTGGGTCAAAGACGCCATATGACGTCTCTGGGCTTTTTTTATACTTGATGTGAAAATAAATATGGACCTAAAACGCTGTATGACATCACATGACATGACATACTAATGAAACCTCACATTTGCACTCAGATGCTGCATCGGTCGGTAGATCGAATCCCCCGCCCGTCGCGTGACATCTGAGCCGCTCACGAGACCCGCCTTGCATGTTGTGAAGAGCACTTCTCAGGTTCCGCCAGTGTAAAGAGCTGTTTCAGCGGTGTTAATTAATGAATAGATTAGGAACATCCGCAGCATGCTAGCATCAAAATATGTTGCACACGACATACTTTGGGCGCTAGGTAATTTGCCCGCTCAGATTTGGTCACTCGAAGCGGATCTTGGGGTCCTCGCTTCGAGTGGCGAGGAGCGGTAAACGCCATCCTCGAAACGCCACTCTCTTGGCGTTCTGACCAAGGGAGTGGCTGTAGCTACTTAACACAACTAAGTGAACTTATGTAAAACGTTTAAAACGCGCAGATGCGCTTCATCCGCTCAACGAATCGTTGGCGGTATGAAGCACTTCTTCCGCTCTATCTCCGCGGGATGTCGCTAGGCTGTCGAAGTACTAAACTTAATATATTGAACTCCTAAGGTGTTGTCCGTAATAAATATTGTTAATCATGCAAAGATCAACAAAACTGTCGGACAGAATCTTCTCGTTTTGAGATTAGACCTAATGAGCGTTCCCTCAAGCAGCGCCACCGTCCCCCTAGCGGAAACCGGGAGGACGTTGGCGCGCTGTCCGGTCAAACCGCGGCAAGACCGGAGATTCCACCCGACAATTTTGCTAAACATGCCCTTCTGAGGGATACTGAAAGAGAGCGCCGCCGAATTTTGACAATTCGCCACGTAGGATACTTCGAAGCCGTCAAAGTTAGCGGAATACACTAATTCAGAATAAGCGGACAAATCAGGCTATGAAAACCAAAGAACTCGAATTCTGGGTCAAAGACGCCATATGACGTCTCTGGGCTTTTATACTTGATGTGAAAATAAATATGGACCTAAAACGCTGTATGGCATGACATGACATGGCATACAACGTCTTAGAGTTGTAATGAAACCTCACATTTGCACTCAGATGCTGCATCGGTCGGTAGATCGAATCCCCCGCCCGTCGCGTGACATCTGAGCCGCTCACGAGACCCGCCTTGCATGTTGTGAAGAGCACTTCTCACGTTCCGCCAGTGTAAAGAGTTGTTTCAGCGGTGTTAATTAATGAATAGATTAGGAACATACATCCGCAGCATGCTAGCATCAAAATATGTTGCACACGACATACTTTGGGCGCTAGGTAACTTGCCCGCTCAGATTTGGTCACTCGAAGCGGATCTTGGGGTCCTCGCTTCGAGTGGCGAGGAGCGGTAAACGCCATCCTCGAAACGCCATTCTCTTGGCGTTCTGACCAAGGGAGTGGCTGTAGCTACTTAACACAACTAAGTGAACTTATGTAAAACGTTTAAAACGCGCAGATGCGCTTCATCCGCTCAACGAATCGCTGGCGGTATGAAGCACTTCTTCCGCTCTATCTCCGCGGGACGTCGCTAGGCTGTCGAAGTACTAAACTTAATATATTGAACTCCATCCTAAGTAAGGTGTTGTCCGTAAAAAATAGTGTTAATCATGCAAAGATCAACAAAACTGTCCGACAGAATCTTCTCGTTTTGAGATTAGACCTAATGAGCGTTCCCTCAAGCAGCGCCACCGTCCCCCTAGCGGAAACCGGGAGGACGTTGGCGCGCTGTCCGGTCAAACCGCGGCAAGACCGGAGATTCCACCCGACAATTTTGCTAAACATGCCCTTCTGAGGGATACTGAAAGAGAGCGCCGCCGAATTTTGACAATTCGCCACGTAGGATACTTCGAAGCCGTCAAAGTTAGCGGAATACACTAATTCAGAATAAGCGGACAAATCAGGCTATGAAAACCAAAGAACTCGAATTCTGGGTCAAAGACGCCATATGACGTCTCTGGGCTTTTATACTTGATGTGAAAATAAATATGGACCTAAAACGCTGTATGGCATGACATGACATGGCATACAACGTCTTAGAGTTGTAATGAAACCTCACATTTGCACTCAGATGCTGCATCGGTCGGTAGATCGAATCCCCCGCCCGTCGCGTGACATCTGAGCCGCTCACGAGACCCGCCTTGCATGTTGTGAAGAGCACTTCTCACGTTCCGCCAGTGTAAAGAGTTGTTTCAGCGGTGTTAATTAATGAATAGATTAGGAACATACATCCGCAGCATGCTAGCATCATCAAAATATGTTGCACACGACATACTTTGGGCGCTAGGTAACTTGCCCGCTCAGATTTGGTCACTCGAAGCGGATCTTGGGGTCCTCGCTTCGAGTGGCGAGGAGCGGTAAACGCCATCCTCGAAACGCCATTCTCTTGGCGTTCTGACCAAGGGAGTGGCTGTAGCTACTTAACACAACTAAGTGAACTTATGTAAAACGTTTAAAACGCGCAGATGCGCTTCATCCGCTCAACGAATCGCTGGCGGTATGAAGCACTTCTTCCGCTCTATCTCCGCGGGACGTCGCTAGGCTGTCGAAGTACTAAACTTAATATATTGAACTCCTAAGTAAGGTGTTGTCCGTAAAAAATAGTGTTAATCATGCAAAGATCAACAAAACTGTCCGACAGAATCTTCTCGTTTTGAGATTAGACCTAATGAGCGTTCCCTCAAGCAGCGCCACCGTCCCCCTAGCGGAAACCGGGAGGACGTTGGCGCGCTGTCCGGTCAAACCGCGGCAAGACCGGAGATTCCACCCGACAATTTTGCTAAACATGCCCTTCTGAGGGATACTGAAAGAGAGCGCCGCCGAATTTTGACAATTCGCCACGTAGGATACTTCGAAGCCGTCAAAGTTAGCGGAATACACTAATTCAGAATAAGCGGACAAATCAGGCTATGAAAACCAAAGAACTCGAATTCTGGGTCAAAGACGCCATATGACGTCTCTGGGCTTTTATACTTGATGTGAAAATAAATATGGACCTAAAACGCTGTATGGCATGACATGACATGACATACAACGTCTTAGAGTTGTAATGAAACCTCACATTTGCACTCAGATGCTGCATCGGTCGGTAGATCGAATCCCCCGCCCGTCGCGTGACATCTGAGCCGCTCACGAGACCCGCCTTGCATGTTGTGAAGAGCACTTCTCACGTTCCGCCAGTGTAAAGAGTTGTTTCAGCGGTGTTAATTAATGAATAGATTAGGAACATACATCCGCAGCATGCTAGCATCATCAAAATATGTTGCACACGACATACTTTGGGCGCTAGGTAACTTGCCCGCTCAGATTTGGTCACTCGAAGCGGATCTTGGGGTCCTCGCTTCGAGTGGCGAGGAGCGGTAAACGCCATCCTCGAAACGCCATTCTCTTGGCGTTCTGACCAAGGGAGTGGCTGTAGCTACTTAACACAACTAAGTGAACTTATGTAAAACGTTTAAAACGCGCAGATGCGCTTCATCCGCTCAACGAATCGCTGGCGGTATGAAGCACTTCTTCCGCTCTATCTCCGCGGGACGTCGCTAGGCTGTCGAAGTACTAAACTTAATATATTGAACTCCATCCTAAGTAAGGTGTTGTCCGTAAAAAATAGTGTTAATCATGCAAAGATCAACAAAACTGTCCGACAGAATCTTCTCGTTTTGAGATTAGACCTAATGAGCGTTCCCTCAAGCAGCGCCACCGTCCCCCTAGCGGAAACCGGGAGGACGTTGGCGCGCTGTCCGGTCAAACCGCGGCAAGACCGGAGATTCCACCCGACAATTTTGCTAAACATGCCCTTCTGAGGGATACTGAAAGAGAGCGCCGCCGAATTTTGACAATTCGCCACGTAGGATACTTCGAAGCCGTCAAAGTTAGCGGAATACACTAATTCAGAATAAGCGGACAAATCAGGCTATGAAAACCAAAGAACTCGAATTCTGGGTCAAAGACGCCATATGACGTCTCTGGGCTTTTATACTTGATGTGAAAATAAATATGGACCTAAAACGCTGTATGGCATGACATGACATGACATACAACGTCTTAGAGTTGTAATGAAACCTCACATTTGCACTCAGATGCTGCATCGGTCGGTAGATCGAATCCCCCGCCCGTCGCGTGACATCTGAGCCGCTCACGAGACCCGCCTTGCATGTTGTGAAGAGCACTTCTCACGTTCCGCCAGTGTAAAGAGTTGTTTCAGCGGTGTTAATTAATGAATAGATTAGGAACATACATCCGCAGCATGCTAGCATCATCAAAATATGTTGCACACGACATACTTTGGGCGCTAGGTAACTTGCCCGCTCAGATTTGGTCACTCGAAGCGGATCTTGGGGTCCTCGCTTCGAGTGGCGAGGAGCGGTAAACGCCATCCTCGAAACGCCATTCTCTTGGCGTTCTGACCAAGGGAGTGGCTGTAGCTACTTAACACAACTAAGTGAACTTATGTAAAACGTTTAAAACGCGCAGATGCGCTTCATCCGCTCAACGAATCGCTGGCGGTATGAAGCACTTCTTCCGCTCTATCTCCGCGGGACGTCGCTAGGCTGTCGAAGTACTAAACTTAATATATTGAACTCCATCCTAAGTAAGGTGTTGTCCGTAAAAAATAGTGTTAATCATGCAAAGATCAACAAAACTGTCCGACAGAATCTTCTCGTTTTGAGATTAGACCTAATGAGCGTTCCCTCAAGCAGCGCCACCGTCCCCCTAGCGGAAACCGGGAGGACGTTGGCGCGCTGTCCGGTCAAACCGCGGCAAGACCGGAGATTCCACCCGACAATTTTGCTAAACATGCCCTTCTGAGGGATACTGAAAGAGAGCGCCGCCGAATTTTGACAATTCGCCACGTAGGATACTTCGAAGCCGTCAAAGTTAGCGGAATACACTAATTCAGAATAAGCGGACAAATCAGGCTATGAAAACCAAAGAACTCGAATTCTGGGTCAAAGACGCCATATGACGTCTCTGGGCTTTTATACTTGATGTGAAAATAAATATGGACCTAAAACGCTGTATGGCATGACATGACATGGCATACAACGTCTTAGAGTTGTAATGAAACCTCACATTTGCACTCAGATGCTGCATCGGTCGGTAGATCGAATCCCCCGCCCGTCGCGTGACATCTGAGCCGCTCACGAGACCCGCCTTGCATGTTGTGAAGAGCACTTCTCACGTTCCGCCAGTGTAAAGAGTTGTTTCAGCGGTGTTAATTAATGAATAGATTAGGAACATCCGCAGCATGCTAGCACCAAAATATGTTGCACACGACATACTTTGGGCGCTAGGTAACTTGCCCGCTCAGATTTGGTCACTCGAAGCGGATCTTGGGGTCCTCGCTTCGAGTGGCGAGGAGCGGTAAACGCCATCCTCAAAACGCCATTCTCTTGGCGTTCTGACCAAGGGAGTGGCTGTAGCTACTTAACACAACTAAGTGAACTTATGTAAAACGTTTAAAACGCGCAGATGCGCTTCATCCGCTCAACGAATCGCTGGCGGTATGAAGCACTTCTTCCGCTCTATCTCCGCGGGACGTCGCTAGGCTGTCGAAGTACTAAACTTAATATATTGAACTCCATCCTAAGTAAGGTGTTGTCCGTAAAAAATAGTGTTAATCATGCAAAGATCAACAAAACTGTCCGACAGAATCTTCTCGTTTTGAGATTAGACCTAATGAGCGTTCCCTCAAGCAGCGCCACCGTCCCCCTAGCGGAAACCGGGAGGACGTTGGCGCGCTGTCCGGTCAAACCGCGGCAAGACCGGAGATTCCACCCGACAATTTTGCTAAACATGCCCTTCTGAGGGATACTGAAAGAGAGCGCCGCCGAATTTTGACAATTCGCCACGTAGGATACTTCGAAGCCGTCAAAGTTAGCGGAATACACTAATTCAGAATAAGCGGACAAATCAGGCTATGAAAACCAAAGAACTCGAATTCTGGGTCAAAGACGCCATATGACGTCTCTGGGCTTTTATACTTGATGTGAAAATAAATATGGACCTAAAACGCTGTATGGCATGACATGACATGGCATACAACGTCTTAGAGTTGTAATGAAACCTCACATTTGCACTCAGATGCTGCATCGGTCGGTAGATCGAATCCCCCGCCCGTCGCGTGACATCTGAGCCGCTCACGAGACCCGCCTTGCATGTTGTGAAGAGCACTTCTCACGTTCCGCCAGTGTAAAGAGTTGTTTCAGCGGTGTTAATTAATGAATAGATTAGGAACATACATCCGCAGCATGCTAGCATCATCAAAATATGTTGCACACGACATACTTTGGGCGCTAGGTAACTTGCCCGCTCAGATTTGGTCACTCGAAGCGGATCTTGGGGTCCTCGCTTCGAGTGGCGAGGAGCGGTAAACGCCATCCTCGAAACGCCATTCTCTTGGCGTTCTGACCAAGGGAGTGGCTGTAGCTACTTAACACAACTAAGTGAACTTATGTAAAACGTTTAAAACGCGCAGATGCGCTTCATCCGCTCAACGAATCGCTGGCGGTATGAAGCACTTCTTCCGCTCTATCTCCGCGGGACGTCGCTAGGCTGTCGAAGTACTAAACTTAATATATTGAACTCCATCCTAAGTAAGGTGTTGTCCGTAAAAAATAGTGTTAATCATGCAAAGATCAACAAAACTGTCCGACAGAATCTTCTCGTTTTGAGATTAGACCTAATGAGCGTTCCCTCAAGCAGCGCCACCGTCCCCCTAGCGGAAACCGGGAGGACGTTGGCGCGCTGTCCGGTCAAACCGCGGCAAGACCGGAGATTCCACCCGACAATTTTGCTAAACATGCCCTTCTGAGGGATACTGAAAGAGAGCGCCGCCGAATTTTGACAATTCGCCACGTAGGATACTTCGAAGCCGTCAAAGTTAGCGGAATACACTAATTCAGAATAAGCGGACAAATCAGGCTATGAAAACCAAAGAACTCGAATTCTGGGTCAAAGACGCCATATGACGTCTCTGGGCTTTTATACTTGATGTGAAAATAAATATGGACCTAAAACGCTGTATGGCATGACATGACATGGCATACAACGTCTTAGAGTTGTAATGAAACCTCACATTTGCACTCAGATGCTGCATCGGTCGGTAGATCGAATCCCCCGCCCGTCGCGTGACATCTGAGCCGCTCACGAGACCCGCCTTGCATGTTGTGAAGAGCACTTCTCACGTTCCGCCAGTGTAAAGAGTTGTTTCAGCGGTGTTAATTAATGAATAGATTAGGAACATACATCCGCAGCATGCTAGCATCATCAAAATATGTTGCACACGACATACTTTGGGCGCTAGGTAACTTGCCCGCTCAGATTTGGTCACTCGAAGCGGATCTTGGGGTCCTCGCTTCGAGTGGCGAGGAGCGGTAAACGCCATCCTCGAAACGCCATTCTCTTGGCGTTCTGACCAAGGGAGCCGGGCTGTAGCTACTTAACACAACTAAGTGAACTTATGTAAAACGTTTAAAACGCGCAGATGCGCTTCATCCGCTCAACGAATCGCTGGCGGTATGAAGCACTTCTTCCGCTCTATCTCCGCGGGACGTCGCTAGGCTGTCGAAGTACTAAACTTAATATATTGAACTCCTAAGTAAGGTGTTGTCCGTAAAAAATAGTGTTAATCATGCAAAGATCAACAAAACTGTCCGACAGAATCTTCTCGTTTTGAGATTAGACCTAATGAGCGTTCCCTCAAGCAGCGCCACCGTCCCCCTAGCGGAAACCGGGAGGACGTTGGCGCGCTGTCCGGTCAAACCGCGGCAAGACCGGAGATTCCACCCGACAATTTTGCTAAACATGCCCTTCTGAGGGATACTGAAAGAGAGCGCCGCCGAATTTTGACAATTCGCCACGTAGGATACTTCGAAGCCGTCAAAGTTAGCGGAATACACTAATTCAGAATAAGCGGACAAATCAGGCTATGAAAACCAAAGAACTCGAATTCTGGGTCAAAGACGCCATATGACGTCTCTGGGCTTTTATACTTGATGTGAAAATAAATATGGACCTAAAACGCTGTATGGCATGACATGACATGGCATACAACGTCTTAGAGTTGTAATGAAACCTCACATTTGCACTCAGATGCTGCATCGGTCGGTAGATCGAATCCCCCGCCCGTCGCGTGACATCTGAGCCGCTCACGAGACCCGCCTTGCATGTTGTGAAGAGCACTTCTCACGTTCCGCCAGTGTAAAGAGCTGTTTCAGCGGTGTTAATTAATGAATAGATTAGGAACATCCGCAGCATACTAGCACCAAAATATGTTGCACACGACATACTTTGGGCGATAGGTAACTTGCCCGCTCAGATTTGGTCACTCGAAGCGGATCTTGGGGTCCTCGCTTCGAGTGGCGAGGAGCGGTAAACGTCATCCTCGAAACGCCATTCTCTTGGCGTTCTGACCAAGGGAGTGGCTGTAGCTACTTAACACAACTAAGTGAACTTATGTAAAAAGTTTAAAACGCGCAGATGCGCTTCATCCGCTCAACGAATCGCTGGCGGTATGAAGCACTTCTTCCGCTCTATCTCGCTAGGCTGTCGAAGTACTAAACTTAATATATTGAACTCCATCCTAAGTAAGGTGTTGTCCGTAAAAAATAGTGTTAATCATGCAAAGATCAACAAAACTGTCCGACAGAATCTTCTCGTTTTGAGATTAGACCTAATGAGCGTTCCCTCAAGCAGCGCCACCGTCCCCCTAGCGGAAACCGGGAGGACGTTGGCGCGCTGTCCGGTCAAACCGCGGCAAGACCGGAGATTCCACCCGACAATTTTGCTAAACATGCCCTTCTGAGGGATACTGAAAGAGAGCGCCGCCGAATTTTGACAATTCGCCACGTAGGATACTTCGAAGCCGTCAAAGTTAGCGGAATACACTAATTCAGAATAAGCGGACAAATCAGGCTATGAAAACCAAAGAACTCGAATTCTGGGTCAAAGACGCCATATGACGTCTCTGGGCTTTTATACTTGATGTGAAAATAAATATGGACCTAAAACGCTGTATGGCATGACATGACATGGCATACAACGTCTTAGAGTTGTAATGAAACCTCACATTTGCACTCAGATGCTGCATCGGTCGGTAGATCGAATCCCCCGCCCGTCGCGTGACATCTGAGCCGCTCACGAGACCCGCCTTGCATGTTGTGAAGAGCACTTCTCACGTTCCGCCAGTGTAAAGAGTTGTTTCAGCGGTGTTAATTAATGAATAGATCCGCAGCATGCTAGCATCATCAAAATATGTTGCACACGACATACTTTGGGCGCTAGGTAACTTGCCCGCTCAGATTTGGTCACTCGAAGCGGATCTTGGGGTCCTCGCTTCGAGTGGCGAGGAGCGGTAAACGCCATCCTCGAAACGCCATTCTCTTGGCGTTCTGACCAAGGGAGTGGCTGTAGCTACTTAACACAACTAAGTGAACTTATGTAAAACGTTTAAAACGCGCAGATGCGCTTCATCCGCTCAACGAATCGCTGGCGGTATGAAGCACTTCTTCCGCTCTATCTCCGCGGGACGTCGCTAGGCTGTCGAAGTACTAAACTTAATATATTGAACTCCATCCTAAGTAAGGTGTTGTCCGTAAAAAATAGTGTTAATCATGCAAAGATCAACAAAACTGTCCGACAGAATCTTCTCGTTTTGAGATTAGACCTAATGAGCGTTCCCTCAAGCAGCGCCACCGTCCCCCTAGCGGAAACCGGGAGGACGTTGGCGCGCTGTCCGGTCAAACCGCGGCAAGACCGGAGATTCCACCCGACAATTTTGCTAAACATGTGGCAGATATATAGTTCGGCGGTAATATATATCTAACTGGTGAGATAAACCCTGAGTTAAGGGTTACGGGATCAGAACGGTAAAAGAGTGATAGTTTACAGAGAGGCATACATAAATACCTAACGGGTGTTTCCCGTCTACTGGTGACGGTCACCCAGCCTACCATAGGAAGTGACATGTGACAGTTTTGAGTGTCACGGTGTCAAATCCAGCACACCACCTAGGGTGGTGACCGGAGCTAGTAGTGAAACGAAGCAACAAACTCCCTACTCAACTTCAGGAGGAAACTGTAGCACAACTGGGGGCCTGTACTCTTGGTCAGGGCGGTCCCAGTTCACAGCAAAGATTGTCAGATACTGCTGTTAGGTGCCAAAACCCTAAACACAGCTCAAACTCAGAGAGCTCTTCTGCACATCTAGGAAGCTACTCTATAGCTAATCTCTAGGCAGGCACGGCGTGATCAACCTCAGCCACTAGAGGTTCTCGGAGCTGGCGGTCCGGCTCGGAGCAGCGTGAGGGTGAAGTAGTTGCCGGCCTCCTGGGCCGGTGGTAAATCATCCGTAGAAGAAATTGTTGAATC
Organism: Cymbomonas tetramitiformis; assembly: GCA_001247695.2. Lineage (NCBI taxonomy): Eukaryota > Viridiplantae > Chlorophyta > Pyramimonadophyceae > Pyramimonadales > Pyramimonadaceae > Cymbomonas > Cymbomonas tetramitiformis. Next base: position 27,338 of record LGRX02015319.1, read on the forward strand.
CTCGATCACAGGAGGCTGCACCGCACCGGGGTGCTGCCAAATGCTGCCCGACGCCAGTAGTTCCGGCAGTTGGTGGGAGACTTACGATGAAAAGTTCAGGGGGCAGAGGCAGTGTGCAGAAATTATACAACCATCACAAGATTTTCTCTTGAAAATATATAAATTAACTTTATAGTGGAGCGCCCCCTGAATTTTCGAAACACTTCGGACTTGACCGCGCTTCAAGTAAGCGGTGAAATAACCCCTTTGGGGCATTTTAAAGCAGCTCTAGCGCAGTATTTTATTTTATTTGGTAACAATATTTTGTTTCAGAATGTCCACGCCTTGTTGTGGGCCACTCTAGAAGAGTTTTACGCTAGCGCTTGGAACGCTCTTTGGCTTTGGGAAGTTTCGACGAGATGGTGCACTACGATCTTCTAACAGTTGATTTGTATTTTATTTCCGTTATATTGTATGGTAACATGACAATTTTCTAGCTACGCTTAATCATACGCGTTTGCACTCGAAGTTTCTCTTGTTCACAAATTCACAGATCGGCAGACCCTTCGATAGCGGTAAAACTGCTATTCTGACGGCGGTTTGGACTTTACCGGCGTCTTCCTCGCGGAAATCTACCCCATTTAAGTATTTTCATCACTTCATTTGGTTAACTTTCGAGGAGATGGGTGATCTCTTCGCAACCCTATCTTTTTGACGACAGTTTTTTTCAGTTTGCATTGCGAACGTGGCATTAGCTCAAAAAGAGCGCCAAACCTGCGGTTTGGAGGTCTCGGTTAAAACCCGGGATGCCACACAATAGAAGAGTGTTCAACGACACTCGTTTACTTACCTTCTCCTTTTTGAAAGATTCGCAGGTTTTCAGACCCTTCGATAGCGGGAAAACCGCTATTTTCACGACTATTTTGACTTCACGAGCGTTTTCCTCGCGGAAAACTACCCCATGTAAGTATTTTCATCACTTCCTTTGGTTAACTTTTCGAAGAGATGGGTGATCTCTTCGCAACCCTATCTTTTTGACGACAGTTTTTTCAGTTTGCATTGCGAACGTGGCATTAGCTCAAACAGAGCGCCAAACTGCGGTTTGGAGGTCTCGGTTAAAACCCGGGATGCCACACAATAAAGGTGTGCTTTCTATCTTCTTTTCACCCTCTTTGTTTGGACGTCCGATCTTTCCTTTTCTTTAGGCTTGGAGTTCTAACCTTTTCGTTCTTGCGTGCTCCATGTAGGAAAATTACGTTTCGAGTTTCCATCATCTATCTCTTCTACAAAGGTATGTTTCTTTTTACCAAAGAATGATCCTTGAACTGTTTGTTAAGGCCCTCAACAACTTGTTGAGGCATTGAACTTTTATTCAAGAAAAAGCTCAAGCTGAGGTCTCGGTGAAAACCCGGGATGCCACACAATAAAGGTGTGCTTTCTATCTTCTTTTCACCCTCTTTGTTTGGACGTCCGATCTTTCCTTTTCTTTAGGCTTGGAGTTCTAACCTTTTCGTTCTTGTGTGGTCCATGTAGGAAAATTACGTTTCGAGTTTCCATCATCTGTCTCTTCTACAAAGGTATGTTTCTTTTTACCAAAGAATGGCCCCCCTTGCTCATCTGCACCCTCCAGATCAACCAAAGAATGAGCGGTGGGGGGTGCGCACACGCATAGGGGGTGGGTTGAGCTCGAGGGCGCGCACACGCATAGGGGGTGGGTTGAGCTGAAGGGTGCGCACACGCATAGGGGGTGGGTTGAGTGGCTACTGCCCGGTGGTATGGTACTGTCACAAGTACCAAAATGAATGCGTTATTATGGGCACTATAGGGGGTGTATGAGTCCCATGAAGGTTTTGAAAAATCATTTAGGACCCTTTTGAATTGTTATTGATGCTGAAATGTACTCTCGTGCACTTTAGGTATGTGTATGTGTGATGTGCTTTTGGGGGGTGTGACTTCATAAAATTAATTAAATTTTCTGGTACTGTCACAAGTACCAAGGGCGCGGTGACTTAAAAGGGCACGCTATGTGGCCACGAGGTGGCATGTATGATGTCACATTTCATTATTGGGATGTATCCTAAGTGGTCGTCATGCGTTGTGCCATTTGAACGTCTTTAACGCCAGTATTGGGATTCAATAACACCCAAGGGTGTGATAAATTGGCCTCTTGGCATTTTTTGTAGTAATATCGGGAGCGGTTTCGTACTTAAGTTCCATGTGTAGAGTCCAAGTACGGCAACTTATCATGCATGTAAAAGTTTTAAAAAACGATATATGGGTTTACTTTTGATGTCATAAACGCTGGTGAGGCAATCCGACGTTATAATATACTTATTTCATAGTTTTAGTGTCACGACTAGGCTCCAAAATCGACGATAGCCCTCATACTTAAGGAATCTTGAGTTGGACCATTTGGTGGAGATGGGATGTTTAGCATGTCGCAATTTCAGCGACGGGCAGTATGCCAACTGCCCCATGACCATATCCATCATTGGCCATGCTATACAGCTTCAATTTGAGTTATCGCTGGGTTGATTTGAATCCAAAATCTGTTCGAGAAAAAATTCGAAAGAAGCGCCAAGATTTCGAAGACAAGTGAGACACTATTTTGTAACACAAAACTCCAAGTTGGTGGCAATATGCATATACTGGGAGGGATGCACGTGACCTATGGACCAAAGGGGCATACGGCACCTCAGTTGGGGTCATAAAGGTGACGGTATATCCTGGATAGCTCCATCAGCATGGAGGAGGAAACCAACAAAAATTCTAGCGTTTTGATACTTGTGATAGTACCAGATTCGATTCTGGTACTATGACTAGTACCACTGGGCAGTAGCCATGAGCTGGAGGGTGCGCACACGCATAGGGGGTGGGTTGAGCTCGAGGGCGCGCACACGCATAGGGGGTGGGTTGAGCTGAAGGGTGCGCACACGCATAGGCGGTGAGTTGACTGGAGGGTGCGCACGCATAGGGGTGGGTTGAGCTCGAGGGCGCACGTGGGTTGGTGGAGGGGCGCGCACACGCACTGGGGGTGGGTTGAGCTGGAGAAGTGCGCACACATAGGGGAGTGGGTTTGAGCTGGAGGGTGCGCACACGCATAGGGAGGTGAGCTGGAGGGTGCACACGCATAGGGGGTGGGTTGAGTGGCTACTGCCCGGTGGTATGGTACTGTCACAAGTACCAAAATGAATGCGTTATTATGGGCACTATAGGGGGTGTATGAGTCCCATGAAGGTTTTGAAAAATCATTTAGGACCCTTTTGAATTGTTATTGATGCTGAAATGTACTCTCGTGCACTTTAGGTATGTGTATGTGTGATGTGCTTTTGGGGGGTGTGACTTCATAAAATTAATTAAATTTTCTGGTACTGTCACAAGTACCAAGGGCGCGGTGACTTAAAAGGGCACGCTATGTGGCCACGAGGTGGCATGTATGATGTCACATTTCATTATTGGGATGTATCCTAAGTGGTCGTCATGCGTTGTGCCATTTGAACGTCTTTAACGCCAGTATTGGGATTCAATAACACCCAAGGGTGTGATAAATTGGCCTCTTGGCATTTTTTGTAGTAATATCGGGAGCGGTTTCGTACTTAAGTTCCATGTGTAGAGTCCAAGTACGGCAACTTATCATGCATGTAAAAGTTTTAAAAAACGATATATGGGTTTACTTTTGATGTCATAAACGCTGGTGAGGCAATCCGACGTTATAATATACTTATTTCATAGTTTTAGTGTCACGACTAGGCTCCAAAATCGACGATAGCCCTCATACTTAAGGAATCTTGAGTTGGACCATTTGGTGGAGATGGGATGTTTAGCATGTCGCAATTTCAGCGACGGGCAGTATGCCAACTGCCCCATGACCATATCCATCATTGGTCATGCTATACAGCTTCAATTTGAGTTATCGCTGGGTTGATTTGAATCCAAAATCTGTTCGAGAAAAAATTCGAAAGAAGCGCCAAGATTTCGAAGACAAGTGAGACACTATTTTGTAACACAAAACTCCAAGTTGGTGGCAATATGCATATACTGGGAGGGATACACGTGACCTATGGACCAAAGGGGCATACGGCACCTCAGTTGGGGTCATAAAGGTGACGGTATATCCTGGATAGCTCCATCAGCATGGAGGAGGACACCAACAAACATTCTAGCGTTTTGATACTTGTGATAGTACCAGATTCGATTCTGGTACTATGACTAGTACCACTGGGCAGTAGCCATGAGCTGGAGGGTGCGCACACGCATAGGGGGTGGGTTGAGCTCGAGGGCGCGCACACGCATAGGGGGTGGGTTGAGCTGAAGGGTGCGCACA
>LGRX02015320.1:6986-53586 GCA_001247695.2 Cymbomonas tetramitiformis
GGTCGCTGTATGGGCCACGTGCGCAAAGGGGGGGCCACTTTATGGGGTAATGGCGCAGGGGTAAGGCTCGCTGCGAGGGCCGACGGCATGGGATTGGGCCACACAGTAGTCACAGGAAAGGAAAGAGTTTGCAGTCATGGCTGGGGGCGCAGAGGTGGAGCTGGCAGTCAGGACTGAGGAGCGTGGATGACCTCCAAGGAAGCCTTCAAGCGGTATGCGTCGGCCTTGTACTTTTCTTCTAAGGTGGTTTCGATGGTCGTGCTCCGCCTTGTTATCGCCCCAGCTACCTTTCTGAGCGCAAGCTGCTTTTTTGCCGCTATCTTCAAGGATATCTTTTGCTCACGTTTTCCCTCCTCCTCAATTGCAGCCTGCAGGGCTGCATCCTGCTGTGCGACAAGCGTCCGAAAGGAATCTTATCCCCGACACTTGGCTGCACACAGTGGTAGCGCCGGGAAGAGAACCTATGTCAACTCCGTGCACAGCCCGTGGAACAAGAAGTTCATGCACAGCCAGCCTAGCAAGAAGCCGACGCCAAGTTTCGGTACCTCACCTGTATGACTGCCGGGCGGCTGGCAACGCCAAGTTTCGGTACCTCACCTGTATGACTGCCGGGCGGCCGGCAACGCCAATTCCGAATATCGACACGGAAGAGCACGACGTGACGCGCTTCCATAAAGCCCCGAGGCCTGCATGCCGCACTTTCTGGTACGATAGTTTTCGCTTCCTCTTGCGAAATAAATATTGTAGAAATCGAGCTGCCCACAAGTGGTCCCTCAACCCTCCGCCTTCCCTTTCCGCCCTGTGAACACAAAACGCCTTCAACTGCCACGTGGCCTTGTGGAGAACCGCTGGTAGGCGACGCTATTCACAATCTTCACTGAGTTGGACATGCTGCAGTAACAGCAACCAAACCTTCCAGGAACACAGAACATAGCAACACATGCTTTCCACGACAAGGTGCGAGTTTCACACTTGCTTGGGACTGTCGCGCGGTGTTCGCTGGAACCCCTTCAGTCTTGATAGTCGAAAGAGTCACACGAATGCTCTTAGCGAAAGAGTCGCCATGGAGAGGAGATGCCAAACAGGTGGAAACGTATACACAGTAAGTAATGCACAGCATGGAGTGCCCTTTTATCACAAGGGAGGACAGGCAGGTCGAACTCACGATGCTCTGTACTGCCAAAAGTCTAGGAGTGAAACCAACTTGCTCTCCTTGTCGTCTGAAATCCGCGTTTTCCTCCGCAAAAGAAATTCTGAAGGGCGTGTGGCCATTTCTGCTTCTCGCCTTAGGCGCCTTCGGTGCTGCTATTCCAAAACAATACCCGGGGTCTCCATCGTACTGATTGCACGAAATAGCGAAGCACTTCCAACCTGCGGCTAGAAAGGAATCGTCTCGAAGCACATCTCTTCGACGCGCTTGCCTCAGATCGGATGTGATAAGATATGCACGTTGTCGACTCTCAGACAAACTTTGGGGTAAGTGCCCTGGGAGATGGGAACGCCTGTTCGAAAATCCATGACCAGGAGGCCTAGAACTTATTGCATACTCGATACTGAACCCTTCACCCTCGTACTCAAGTCAGCTCTGCCGTCTTGCGTCTACAAGGTGGTATTACTCGACAGTTCCGGAATGTTGTGCGTGCCTCATCGAAAATAATCTTCTTGAATCATGAATCGTTCATGTTTCGATGTTTGCGATCGATTGGAGTGTTTTGAAGTGTTGATGTATAGGTTTTATAACTTCTATATCAATATGTCTAAAATGTTTTTTGTACGGATGGTTCGCGTCGCGGTCGACAAAATTTATTAAAGTCATCTATCACCCAATCAATATCCACTATCTTGTCGATGACGATGCATATCGATGCATTAATAGTATTTTCATTATACACTTATACACTTATACACTTGGACACTACACACATTCACATAGAAGAAGAGGACAAGTCCGATAAAGAAGCGTGACACAAGTCCGATACTGAGAAACGGCAGTCACCGGCGACTGAAACGAGTGGTCCCTGAATTAATAATGGCATCGGATCCGATTGGTCCCCTCCAGGGTTTATATGTAAACCGGTCCCTAACTTCGGCTCCTGGCTGGAAAACCATCAGTTTTCAGATCCGCTCCGTATGACAGTCATACTGCCTGTCATACTACACTCGACTGATCAGAAAACCATCAGTTATCGGCACGCCGCCGCCGCGCCGGCGAGGGGCGCTATGACCGTCCCCGCTGAGCGGCGCGGCGTCGCCACGAGCAGAGCAGCGGGGGCAACGCTCATCGGTGGTGTCACCGACCTGCCCACACCCGTGTGGGGGCTCGGGCTAACCCGTACAGTAACCGTCATAGAGCAAGTATGATATTTGCAAATATATTTGCAAGGGCGAAGTGAGCAAGTGACACATCAAGATCGTGTATTGGGGAAAAAATCGGAGATGGAATCGAAGATCCCCCTCTTTTGAAAAATCGGGAAATATAATTCAGTGCCTCTTAACACTGTGTCATTGTCGAAATCATGAAGCCAGACACTGTGACACTGTACGCTGTATACGATTTCTGTCTCAGTTTTTTTTACGTCTTCATTCTTCAAATCTGAGAAATGTGTGAACGGATTCCGAAAATTCAGTGGCTCTTAACACTGTGTCATTGTCGAAAAAATGAAGCCAGAATCGTAGGCTGTACACTGTACGCTGTACACGACACAGAGTAGAGCTGTGACACACGACACAGTGAGCTGTGACACACGACTCAGTGTGTCACTGTACACACGACACGACACGACACGACACGACACGACACGACACGACACGACAGTATAAATAAAATTAAATATAAATATAAAGGTCATCCATGAATGACAAGGTATGACTTCACAGTGCGGTAATAATTAAATTTTAATTATATTTAACCCAGGTCATCAGTGAATAATGAAGGGGGTCTGGGGCGAGCCCCCAGCGCCCCATTACATGCAGTTCATGCATAAATGACAACGTATGACTTCACACGGCGTTAATAATGTAATTCAGGTCATCAGAGAAAATGAAGGGGGGTCTGGGGGGCGGAGCCCCCCAGAGGTACCCAACCCCCTCTTGGTCGCCGCCTCTATTTGCCGCGGGTCTCTCACTCTTCACATGATGATGATGCGGATGATGGATACTCAGGGGGGGGTTTATTTTTTCCCCACCTGTACGTTCACGTACCCCCTATAAATTCAGAGAGACGACTGCGACTAACGAGAGCTGAGGCCCGTCGTTAGTCCTGGTTTGGGAACTTTGTCGCGATGTCGGCATGTCGTCGTGTCGTGTCGGATGTCGCTGTCGCGTGACCAGGAACAACGATGGAATTTCTCAGGACTGCATGACGTTCCGTGCGTACGTGGCGTCCGGATTTATATTTCTTTCCCCCCATCGGGTGGCACAAATGCCTCGATCATTGAAACGCACGTGCTAGATTCACTATTTCGCTTTTCCCCCACAAAACGCGGTCATGTCTTTTTGCCGACGTGGAACCCGAAAACCGACATGAACGACATGCGCGACATTAAATGCCTGTGCGCCCTTAAAAAGATTTTGATCTAACGATAGATTTTAAATTAACGCGACATAGGACGACAAAAAGAAGACAAAATGGGTCTACATGATCTTTTTGGGGTCTACATGATCTTTCGTTTTCGAAGACATGCAGAGATCTTGTCGTTCCCAAAAAGATGTTGTAGACCCTGTCGCATGTCTTCATGTCGCTTTTCAGAATTTTTCAACCAATCAAATCGCCGTGATCAAAAACGCGACATGAAGACATGTCGTCGAAATTCCCAAACCAGGACTCACGACGGGCCTGAAATATTTCATTTTAGAGCCATAGCCAATTGAAGCTTGAATTTAAGTATTGAAAATGTTCAGCTTCCCATTCTATATCTCGTCCAGTACGCATTTTAGTGGCGTACTGGGTTGGAGCTGAGGCATGTTCTCATGCTGTCAAGAACATGGTGACTGCTAATGCACAATACGTTCTCCTTCAGAACTGCCGTGCACGTGCCTACCTGATGGCTTCCCATACGACGTTATTCAAAGCTCTTCCTTACCTAGCAAACCAGTTTTGGTGGTCTTTTATGATCGCCTTGTTCACTTTCTATGCCGTGGTATCAGTTGAGAGTACTCACATTGAACAACGTGAGTCTCCGAGCTTCGAGGACTTAGATGTGGACGGAGACGGGAACATAACACTTTTGGAATTCAATATGTGGCACTTACGAAAAACTTCAGTCCCGAGCACTGTAACTACCCGCAAAGTCTTCCCTCTCATTGTGTATTTGAGGAGATTTTCTAAGCTGCGCGAGTGCCGTGCCGCGAATCTGGCTTATACAAACGTGGATTGTGCAAGGCCCTCGAGAGATGTCGACGCTGCACTTCTAATCGTGGAGTCCACGATCTCTCGTTGTTTAACTTGTTGTCTCCTCGTAAAGCTTCTTCTCACCACGAATGCGTTTGCATCGCAGTTGGCGTTTATGAGATCGGCAGAGGAATACCTGACACTTGGGGTATCGGCGGAGAATCGCTCCCTCGAACACAACGCGCAAAGGTGCGCCCAAGAGTACAAGTAGCCCAGTAACCTTACGTCATGGTAGAGCAGAGACGTAGTGTTTTGGTTGCGCCGCCCACGCCTCCCCTGCGAAGGCTGACTGAAATCCTTCCCTTTGCACCTCTGCTCGGAACACGTGACACAACAACGTCTTCGGCACATCGGGAATGTAAGAACTTTCGGACAGCCTTTCTTGCATTTTCCAAATGCATTTTCCATCCATCCATTTTCCAATGTCAACCTGAATACGCCGAGATTCAACACGGCCTGACCTTGCATCGCTTGCTGGATTGACATCATTTCAAATACCTTCGCGACGCGTCACTCCAACGGCTATCGACTTGCCTCCCACAGCGCTTTCCGGTAAAAGGAGAAAGACTCGGCTGAGAGGGGTGGAGGTGTCATCGCCAGGATTGGTACGCGGAGAGGAGAGCGGTCAGTCGCTCGCACTCTCGGTGAGGATGTGGTCCGCGAGGGAGGCGGGCAGCTATTTGCGCCTCCGCGGATCCTCGAGTCCCGCGTAGCCAACGCTCATGTACACATAGTGGATCCTATCCCAACGAACGCTGCCGCCCACCTAGCGGCAGCTCTCGGAGAGGCTCACGTAGTGAACATCACGCTCCACGTGAACGCTTCGCTCACGGCCGACGTGCTCCTGTCACCGGTGACCCGGCATGTGGACGTGCGGGGGAGCTGCGGCGCGAACGACGGGCTGTGCGAGGTGCACGGCCGCGGCGAGTTCTCTCTTTTCTTCGTTGACACTGGGGGGGAGCTGCACCTCGAGGCGCTTACGCTGCGGTCTGCGTTTGCGGTTGACGGCGCCGCTCTGATGCTTGCGCCGTACAGCACCGCAGTGCTGACAGGCTGCACGGTAAAGGGGGGCTACGCCAGCAGTAGCGGTGGGGCTGTGTTCTGCTCGGCCTTTAGCTCCCTCAGCTTGCGGGGAAACACGAGTTTGAACGGCAACGTGGCCCGAGACCGCGGTGGTGGGATCTATGTGGCGGCGGGCGGGGCTGTGACGATGCACGACTCAGTGGAAGTGCGCGGGAATCATGCTGCAGCTCGGGGGGGAGGCGTTTACGCAGAAGGCGCATCCTTGAGCCTTAGTGGAGTGGTTCATATTGTGAACAACTCCGCGGGTGCCTTTGGAGGTGCGGCTAGCTCGGCGCCCGCCGCTCAATCCCTGCCACCTCTACAAAAAGCCATGGTTGGTTTGACTTGCCGCCATCTTCCGACTCGCCGCGCCGCGTCCTGCGCAGACTTGCCTCCTGAATTCACTTCGCTAGTGAGACACATTTGACTTTTTCAATATTATGCAGTTCAAAACTGCACCGTTTGGCCTCATACAAAAAGCCGTCGCTCCTTTCACTACTGTCCCCTCCCCCCTCCATCCTCTTCCACTATTTAGTCGAAATTCTTTGTATTGTCCTGTTCTTTGTAGACTGGTTGTTTCAAAGTCCAGCTAGGATGCCTCGGTGGACTCATAAGCAGCAGAGATTCAAACATTCCAAAGCTGCCGAAGGCTCCAGCTCGAGTGACAGTGGGCCAGTGATGGCCGGTGCTGGGCCGCAGGTGGGGTGGCGTGCGAAGCCGGTTGTGCGATGGTTTTGGGCGAGAGCCTAATGTTGTCCGACAACACGGCTGCAGGCGGCGGTGGGGTTTACCTCTGCAGCAACGCCAGCCTGGCAGTGTTGAGCTCGGCTGCCGTTGGCCACAACACAGCCAGAAGCACGGGGGAGGGTGCTGGGCACGGGGGTGGCATTTATGCGACCAACCACTCCAGGGTGCTGTTGCACGGTGCTGTTGAGCAAAACTTCGCAGAAGGCAGGGGCGGCGGCATTCACGTCTCCAATTCTGCAATGGTGACAGTTGAGCTGGCCGGGAGTGTGCAGGGGAACGGGGCTATAGCAGGGGGTGGGGGAGTATGCGGCGAGGATGCCGCAGGGCGAATTTCAGTCCGGCAGGGAGGTAGAGTGCGCAGTAATTTCGTCGCCGAGCAGGGCGGCGGGATCTTTTCTGAAGGAGCCGCATCGGAGGTGCTGGTGGCGGACGGTGGGAACATCTCGGATAACGTTGCAGGTGACAGCTCTAGCTTATGGCGTAGGGAACGTGGCGTGCGGCGGACTGCGCGGCGCTGCTTCTGCGCGGTTACAGAGCCCCTTGAGTATCTCTCGATCTTTCTCGGTCCGACCCAAGCACGAAGATGAGCAATCCATGCCCGACGCCCATTTCCCGGCTTCGATTTTATGACCCACCTGACATCTCACGCCTCGAGGGCGCGGCCGAAGTATGGGCTACCGAGCACGAGGTGGGTGACAGGGTGTCCGGACGATGCGCAGGCGGTGAGGGCGGCGGCATCTTCATCTCAGGCGGCAGCGTCGGAATTTGGAACGGAAGTACAGTGTCGTACAATCGCGCTGGAATATCCGATGTCTACAGTGGTGACGGAGGCGGCATCTTCATCTCGGGCGCCAGCGGCAGTGCGGGGAGATCAGCTGCGATGATTAGCGGCGGCTGCAAGCTTCTTGGGAACGTGGCCGCGCGCTGTGGAGGGGCGGTGGCCGCGGGGAGCCATGCCTCCGTGGCGGTGACCAACCACAGCAGCCTCCTGGAGAATGTGGCGGCCGGCGGGACGGGCGGTGCGGTGCACGCTGGAGAGGGCTGCCACGTGGGGCTCAGCGGCAGCACCGAGCTGTTGGAAAACATGGCAGAGGGCAACGGGGGGGCAGTCGCGCTGGTGGAGGGGGCGAATCTTGCTGTCGAGCGCGGGTGCATGCTCTCACAGAACGTCGCGAACGGTCACGGGGGAGCGGTCTCCGTCACGGGTGCTGGGGCAGTCGAGGTCACTCACGCCACCGTAGTGCTCAACAAGGCGCTTGGGAGTGGGGGGGCTCTGCACCTTGTGAACGGAGCACTGCTGCGCCTTGAGGGGGGTGCCGTGGCCGGCAATGAGGCGCAGGTGAACGCCGGCGGGGCATACGCGTACAACGGTGCAGACGTGCGGCTGTCTGGTGCCAACGTGTCGGGGAACCTGGCAGTAGGATATGGCGGGGGCATCTACGCAGGCAAGGGCTCCAGCCTGGTGCTGGACAACGGCACCACCGTGGCCGGCAACACTGCGAAAGGGTTTGCCGGCGGCATACGGCTCTACCTCGACGTGCTCTGTACGATAGAGGGAGGGAGCCTCGTGGCATACAACGTGGCATTCCGTGGAGGCGGCGGCATCGGCGCGGAGCTGAGCAGTGCCATCGTCATGCGCCACGGCAGCGCGGTGGAGTATAACAGGGCGGATACCTTCGGGGGAGGCGCGTTTTCCCGTTCCCCCGAACCAGCCCTTGTCCACCATGTTTTGACACGGCAGATGTTGCCCGTCATCTTAGATGTAACAGCCCTTGCCCACCATGTTTTGACACGGCAGATTTTGCCCGTCATCTTAGATGTAACAGCCCTTGCCCACCATGTTTTGACATGGCAGATTTTGCCCGTCATCTTAGATGCAACAGCCCTTGCCCACCATGTTTTGACACGGCAGATTTTGCCCGTCATCTTAGATGTGACAGCCCTTGCCCACCATGTTTTGACACGGCAGATGTTGCCCGTCATCTTATAGATGTAACAGTCCTTGCTCACTACAGTGTCAGCCGCTCCCAACTTTTCTGTCAGCTGTCCCAGCAATGAGTTGTGGCAGCATCATTCCATTTCGTATTTCAAAAGCGTGCCATCCCCTCCCCTCGCAGGACAGTCGTTCACCTGCTGGGGTACCTGAATCATCCCCTCCCCTCGCAGGACAGTCGTTCACCTGCTGGGGTACCTGAATCATCCCCTCCCCTCGCAGGACAGTCGTTCACCTGCTGGGGTACCTGAGCCATCCCCTCCCCTCGCAGGCCAGTCGTTTGCCCCGCATGCAGCATCCTGACACGTGCAATTCCACATGTGCGGCATCCTGACGCGTGCAATGCCACATGTGCGGCATCCTGACGCGTGCAATGCCACATGCGCGGCATCCTGACGCGTGCAATGCCACATGTACGGCATCCTGACGCGTGCAATGCCACATGTGCGGCATCCTGACGCGTGCAATGCCACATGTGCGGCATCCTGACGCGTGCAACGCCACATGTGCGGCATCCTGACGCGTGCAATGCCACATGCGCGGCATCCTGGCGCGTGCAAAGCCACATGTGCGGCATCCTGACGCGTGCAATGCCACATGCGCGGCATCCTGACGCGTGCAATGCCACATGTGCGGCATCCTGACGCGTGCAATGCCACATGTGCGGCATCCTGACGCGTGCAATGCCACATGCGCGGCATCCTGGCGCGTGCAAAGCCACATGTGCGGCATCCTGACGCGTGCAATGCCACATGCGCGGCATCCTGACGCGTGCAATGCCACATGTGCGGCATCCTGACGCGTGCAATGCCACATGTGCGGCATCCTGACGCGTGCAATGCCACACGAGCGGCATCCTGACGCGTGCAATGCCACATGCGCGGCATCCTGACGCGTGCAATGCCAAATGTGCGGCATCCCGACGCGTGTAATGCCACATGCGCGGCATCCTGACGCGTGCAATGCCACATGCGCGCATCCCGACGCGTGCAATGCCACATGCGCAGCATCCTGACGCGTGCAATGCCACATGTGCGGCATCCTGACGCGTGCAATGCCACATGTACGGCATCCTGACGCGTGCAATGCCACATGCGCGGCATCCTGACGCGTGCAATGCCACATTTATTGTACAAAGCATGCACTCTCCCCCCTCCCCCACAGAGAGCACCGGTCACAAAAGGCAAGCAGAGGTCTTGGCAGATTCATATATTCACAATATATTAATTGCCACCCAGTCTGGCCTATTCGGTCTCTCGGCATGTGGCATGAGTGTCTGTCTCCCTCTCTGTCAGGTGGAGCAAGGTCTCAGTGATCCCAAGCACGAAGCTTCTAAGCAAGTTCCTAGCAGGTGTCCAGCTGCTGTCCGAATGGAACTACGGCGCCATGCGCAACCAGGGTCAACGGCTGGTTCTTCGAAGCTGCTGTGAAGGATCTACGGCTTCACAGGTTCCCCATGGGAATCGTGCGCTCATCTGAGACTCTGCCGCCACCTGCCACCAAACAGCACACCCCCGTGCATCATCCCTTGCAACTAGAGGAGTGGGTGGGTGGGAAAAAGAAAGGAAGAACAGAGATGGAGCGTTGCTCCTGAGGCTGAGATTCCGAAAAACTGCTTGACACTCCCTGAGAAAGTTGTTAACAACCAACTTCTCGTGTCAAGCCCAGACGTGTCACGTGTCACCGATCACGGCGATCGGTGACTCCCCCCGTCCCGATGCCACAGACAACGGTGTGGCATCGATCTGGCAGACGGGCCTGGCGACCCTACACTTAGGGTTCGCGCGCATTGCTTCTACAATAACCCAAATTATTATTTTCCAAATAATAATTGTCTATTATTGTACGAAGCATGCACTCTCCCCCCTCCCCCACAGAGAGCACCGGTCACAAAGGCAAGCAGAGGTCTTGGCAGATTCATATATTCACAATATATTAATTGCCACCCAGTCTGGCCTATTCGGTCTCTCGGCATGTGGCATGAGTGTCTGTCTCCCTCTCTGTCAGGTGGAGCAAGGTCTCAGTGATCCCAAGCACGAAGCTTCTAAGCAAGTTCCTAGCAGGTGTCCAGCTGCTGTCCGAATGGAACTACGGCGCCATGCGCAACCAAGGTCAACGGCTGGTTCTTCGAAGCTGCTGTGAAGGATCTACGGCTTCACAGGTTCCCCATGGGAATCGTGCGCTCATCTGAGACTCTGCCGCCCAATCTGCAAAGCAGCCGCTCACCTGACAGACCTAACAGGCACCCAAAGCCACATGTGAAGGGGAGGGAATGTGCGAAGGAGCGGGCCGTCACCTCAAGAGAGCTCCTTCGCTGCCTCCGCGAACGCGGCCGGAAGGATGAGCCGCTGCTCGTCGTCCAGCTCACAGTACCTCTCCCAGCAGTCGGACTTCCAGTCCCCCTGCAGCTTGATGTAGAGCTTCTCCACGTTCAGCCGCATGGCTGCTGTGGCCCCGCCCCTGCGGAGCGAGTGCCCGGCATACCGAGCCGGGTCCAGCCCCACCTGCACGGCCAGGCTCTTCAGCCCGGCCACCAGCGCTGCGTGCGCCATGGGCACCAGCGCGCCCCGCTTGCCCCTCCCTTCCACCTGGAAGAGGGGCGCCTCCTCCTGCAAGCCCTCCGTGGCCAGCATGAGCCGACGGAGGGCCTCCACCGGGCACAGTCTCGACCCCGGCACCGCCACCAGCGGCACCCAGTGGTAGCGCTCCCCGCACTGGATGGTCTTCGAGTGCCGCACTCGGATCCACACCACATCTCCAGCCTCTGCGAAGAGCACATCCTCCCTCACCAGCGCACCCCTGGCGTTCCACGCCTGGGACTTCCCCACAGTGAGGTTGTCCTTACGGAACAAGCCGTAGAACCCCACCAGGATGGCTGCCCACAGCGCCAAGCCCGTGATCGACTCCATGTCAGCGAACTCCGCCATGCGCGCCAGGTCTCGCAACGTGATGGGCATCACCGGCTTCGCCGGCCGATCCCACTGCCTGCGCACGCCCTGCAGGGCTGCCGCCACCCAAAACCTGTGAGCTACCGGCGTCCACTCCACCCCCTGCTGCAAATGAAGGGACCGCACACCCGCCAGGTAGGACTTGATCGCCCCTGGCTGCACGAACCACGCTGAGAATGCAATGAAGCGCGCCAACGTGGCATCCGACGCCGGGAGCAATGGTTCCAGCGTGCCCAGGCACGCGAAGCGCACGCAGAACGTGAGGAAGGCCTTGACCCCCGTGTCGTAGGACCTCTGCGTGCTCTCGGCGTACGCCCCGTCCTGGTAGCGCTCCACCGCCACTGCCAGCTCCTCCAGCAGCTCCTCTGCGCCCCGATCACACCCAGTCAGGCAACTCCACCGGCTCCAGTGGCACACGCACCACCAGCACATCCCACCGAGTGGGCCCCCACTCTGAGCGGCCCTTGCCGTCCAGCGCCGGCGCTGTGAAGAGCATCGTGCCCGCCCGGTACTTGCGCACCGGGCGGAACACCTCGCGCATCCCCGACACCAGCTCGTACGCCTCGTCCCCCTCCCACACCGGCACCAGGAAGCACCCGCCTGTGCCCATCTGCTGCCTGCGCTTGCACTTCAAGAAGTTGAGCAGGATCTCGTACATCACCGAGAACGGGAGGTTCGCCCACGTGTTGAGCCCGTCGAAGCTGTGCTTGCGCGCGTCATCCTCCGCGCTCCAACTCCGCACGCAGAATGCGTTCGCCCGCGAGGACGCCACGCACGCGTCCAGAGTGAACGGCCCGAACTCCTCGTCCATCTCCGCGAACAGGACCGGGGAGAACTGCCAGTCGTCCCGGTCCTGCCTCCACAGCACCTCCCGCTTGCGCATCGCCCACCGCATGTGGAACTCCTCGAGCTTCAGCCGCGAGAGCAAGTCCGCCAGGAGGTTGTCCTTCGACGAGATGTACTTCGGGCGCAGCCGGATGTCGTGCTGCGCGCAGAGGTAGAAGATCTTGCGCAGCAGCGGGATGTACTCGACCGGCCCCCAGAACTTGTCCACCTGAGTGAGCGCGCACTGGTTGTCGATCCGTACCACCAGCGTCCACCCCGACAGCCTGTGCGCCCACAGCGCCAGCGCCCACCACACCGCGAAGAGCTCGAGGTAGTTGATGTGGGACTTCGCCTTGCTCGTGAAAGGGTAGAAGTCGCGCTGCGGCATCTCCGCCAGGTCCTCCCACGAGACGAGGAAGTAGTCGGGCTGGCAATGCCCGCCCATCCCCTTCCTCAGCGACGCGTCCGTCGCGAAGGCGTCCTCGTGCACGTCCTCCTTGTGCAGCACCACCTTGCGCCCGTTGTACAAACGGATGACGCGCTCCACCACCTTCAGGTCCTGCATCACGCCCGTGCTCACCGTCACGCGCGACCTGCCGGCTGTCGCCGCGACGAGCGCGAAGCCCTGCCGCGTGTAGAGCGACAGCCCCTACACCACGTGCGCGCAGAATGCCAGCAGCCCGAGCAGCGACTCGAGCTTGCGCTTGCGCACCGGTCCCGTCGCCGCCTCCGCGCGCATCTCCCGCAGTCTGCCTGTCACCTGCTGCACGCGCTCCTCGTCGTTATTGTACGAAGCATGCACTCTCCCCCCTCCCCCGCAGAGAGCACCGGTCACAACAAGCAAGCAGAGGTCTTGGCAGATTCATATATTCCAATATATTAATTGCCACCGTCTGGCTTGTTCGGTCTCTCAGCATGTGGCATGAGTGTCTGTCTCCCTCTCTGTCAGGTGGAGCAGGTCTCTAAGAGTCTCGTGCACGAAGCTTCTAAGCTAGTTCTAGCAAGCTGCTCTGTCACCTCCACTGCTCTCTGGCAGCGGGTCTCTAGCAGCGGGTCTCTAGCAGCGCTCTCTTGAACTAGGCTCTCTGGCGGCTGTCGGTACAGCCCTCGAAGCTTCCACTGTGCTACTCTTCAGAGACACTGCCGCCACCTGCCACCAAACAACAAACCCCAATGCATCATCCCTTGCAGGTGTGGGTGGGTGGGAAAAGAAAGGAAGAACAGTGATGGAGCGTTGCTCCTGAGGCTGAGATTCCGAAAAACTGCTTGACACCTCATGAGAAAGTTGTTAACAACCAACTTCTCGTGTCAAGCCTCCAGACGTGTCACGTGTCACCGATCCTGTGATCGATGACCCCCCCCGTCCCGATGCCACAGACAACGGTGTGGCATCGCTCTGGCAGACGGGCCTGGCGACCCTACACTTAGGGTTCGCGCGCATTGCTTCTACAATAACCCAAATTATTATTTTCCAAATAATAATTGTCTATTATTGTACGAAGCATGCACTCTCCCCCCTCCCCCGCAGAGAGTACCGGTCACAACAAGCAAGCAGAGGTCTTGGCAGATTCATATATTCCAATATATTAATTGCCACCGTTTGGCTTGTTCGGTCTCTCAGCATGTGGCATGAGTGTTCGTCTCCCTCTCTGTCAGGTGGAGCAGGTCTCTAAGAGTCTCGTGCACGAAGCTTCTAAGCTAGTTCTAGCAAGCTGCTCTGTCACCTCCACTGCTCTGTCACCTCCACTGCTCTGTCACCTCCACTGCTCTCTGGCAGCGGGTCTCTAGCAGCGGGTCTCTAGCAGCGCTCTCTTGAACTAGGCCCTTGGCGGTTGTCGGTACAGCCCTCGAAGCTTCCACTGTGCTACTCTTCAGAGACACTGCCGCCCAATCTGCAAAGCAGCCGCTCACCTGACAGACCTAACAGGCACCCAAAGCCACATGTGAAGGGGAGGGCAACAGGGAATGTGCGAGGCCATGACCTTAGTCCAATGCCTTCGCTGCCTCCACGAACGTGGCCGGAAGGATGAGCTGCTGCTCCTCGACCCGCATCGCCTCCAGCGGGTGCAAAACTCACACTCGGACAACTCAAACTCCCCCCCGGCGGCTGTCCATCCTACGCCCCAGTGCGCATCTCCAGCAAGTGCACCGCCCCCACAGGGCACACCCACCGCTGCAAGTGCCCTACCTAATGCACGACGCTCCTGGGCTAGTTCCATGAACCGGACTCCCCCGGAGCAACCTGCACTCAGCTCGGTCCCCGGAAGCGGTTGCAAAGCTGCCTACTACGCCTTTCGGCCCGCCTCACACGCTTCTCGTGCACATGCAGAACAACAATGGGTGCACACCCCTCATGAGCCCACCGCTCCCAGCGGGTGTTCATCTCACAGCAGGACTCCGAAGCCTCTTCCCGCGGTGGAGCAGGTCTCTGAGGTCTCGTGCACGGAGCTTCTAAGCTAGTTCTAGCAAGCTGCTCTCTACTCTCTGCTGCCCTTGCAAGCAGGGTCTCTCAGCAGTTGCTCTCTGAACTAGGCCCGGCCCGGCCCTGAGGCCTCCAGGTCTGCCCGGCCCTAAGGCCTCCAGGCCCTAGAAGCTCCCACCGTGCTACTCTTCAGAGACACTGCCGCCGCCTGCCACCAGGCTAGTTCCAGCAGGGTTCTTCGCAACTCTCTGCTCTCTTGAACTAGGCCCGGCTCTAGGCAACCAGCTCCCCTGGTTCCTAGAAGCTGCTGTGAAGGACTCCGGCTTCACAGCTTCCCCTCGAATCGTGCACTTCACAGATCCACTGCCTAAACTAGGCCCCCAGAACACCCTACGCTCAACTCGGCCCCCGGAAACGACTGTGAGGCTGCCCACTACACCTTTGGCCTGCCTCACATCCTTCCCGCGCACATGCAGAACAACATCGGGTGCACACGCCCCCCACGGGCCCACTGCTCCCAGCGGGTGCTCATCTCGCAACAGGACTCGTGAGCCTCCCCACGAAGCCTCTAGGCTAGCTTTAGCAGGGCTCTCTGTAACTCTCTGCTCTCCGGAACTAAGCCCGGCTCTGGGCAACCAACCCTCCTGGTTCCTAGAAGCTGCCGTGAAGGACTCCGGCTTCACATCTTCCTCTCGAATCGTGCGCCTCACAGATCCATTGCCTGAGCTAGGCCCCCGGAGCAACCTGCTCTCAGCCCGGTCCCCAGAGGCGCCTGGGAGGCTATCTACTACATCCCGTGCACATGCAGAGCAACATCGGGTGCCCACTCCCCCACGAGCCCCCTAGCGGATGCTCATCCACAGCAGGTGCGCTGCCCCCCCAGCGGTCGCACGTCCAAAACACAAGTGCACTGCCCCCCAAGGAGTGCACAGACCCAGCAAGTGTACTGCCCTCGAGGGCGCACCTACCCCCACAAGTGCTCCAGCCGCATGTACGGCGCTCCTGGGCCAGTCCCATGGACTAGCTCCCCCCGGAGCATCCTGCTCTCAGCCCGGTCCCCAGAAAAGATTGTGATGCTGCCTACTACTCCCTTCGGCCCGTCTCACGTCCTCACCGTGCACATCCAGAACAACATCGGGTGCACACCACCAAAGAAGCCGCCACCCCCCAGTGGGTGCTCACCCCACAGCAAGTGCGCTGCCTCCCAGCGGCCGCACGTCCCGTACTCAAGTGCACCCCAACCGCGTGCGCACATCACACAGCAAGTGCCCGCTCCCCCAGCGGATGCAGACCCCAAGCAAGCTCACCGCCCCCAGGGGGTGCACATCCCTCCAGAGCACCACCCTCAACAGTGCACATCCCGCAGCAAGTGCAACCCTCCCCATGGGTGCACATCCCCACGCAAGTGCCGCTCCCAGGAGCTGCGTACCCTCCTACTAGAGTACCGCCCCCAAAGGCGCACATCCCACAACAAGCAGGTTCACGTGTAACTGCTGTTAGGAGCTAGGCGCCATGCGCTACCAGGTTCACGTGTAACCGGTCCCCAGAAGCCGTTGTGGAGGTTCACCCCCCCCCCGCACCGCGGCTCCATGTGCACGCCTAAGAGTCACCGCCTGAGCTAGGCCCACCCGGAGCAATCCCGGCTCCCCAAAGGCGAAATGCAAAGCTGCCTACTACCCCCTTCAGCCCGGCTTTCACATCCCTCCTGTGCACGAGCACAACAACGGCGGGTGCACACTCTCCCATGAGCCCGCTACTCCCGGCGGGTGCCCTCCCACAACAGGGCTCTACCCGGTGCACGAGGCTTCTAGGCTAGCTCTAGCAGGTTCACGCGTAACCGCTGTCTGGAGCTAGGCGCCATGCGCTACCAGGTTCACGTGTGACTGGTCCCCAGAAGCCGTTGTGGAGGTTCACCTCTCCCCCGCACAGCGGCTCCATGTGCACGCCTAAGAGACACCGCCTGAGCTAGGCCCACCCGAGCAATCCCGGCTCCCCAAAGGCGAAAATGCAAAGCTGCCTACTACCCCCTTCAGCCCGGCTTTCACATCCCTCCTGTGCACGAGCACAACAACGGCGGGTGCACACTCTCCCATGAGCCAGCCACTCCCGGCGGGTGCCCGTCCCACAACAGGGCTCTACCCGGTGCACGAGGCTTCTAGGCTAGCTCTAGCAGGTTCACGTGTAACTGCTGTCCCGAGCTAGGCGCCATGCGCCTAAGAGTCACTGCCTTAGCTAGGCCCACCCGGAGTAAAATGCTCTGGCACAGTCCCCAACATCAACTGTGGAGCTGCCAACACTTCCCGCAGCCCGGTCTCCCATCTCACCGTGCCCATGCAAGCAACAGCAGGTACGCGCCCTCCCCCACTCCCGGGTGCGCACTGCCAACAAGCACATCGCTCCCTGTGGCCCCCCATCCCACAACGAGCGCTACCTCCCAACAGGTGAACATTTCACGACCGGCACACCGCCCCCCGCGGTGGCCCGCCCAACAGCAAGTACAGCGCCCCCCACATGTGCACATCCCACTGCAAGCGCACCGCTCCCCAACAGGTGCTCCCCCCGCACGGCAAATGCACCATTCCCAGCGGGTGCCCATCCCACAGCAAATGCACCACTCCCAGCAGGCGCACGCCCCGCAGCTAGTCCACCGTCCCCAACGGGTACACGCCCCACGGCAAATGCACCATCCCCAACTGGTGCCCATCCCACAACCAGTGCAATCACAACTAGTGCCTCTCCCCACATCCGACGTGGCCTCCCCAACAGGAGCACTCCTCCTGGGCGACGCACAAACCTCGACTGGCGCGCTTCCCAAAGCCAGTGCATCTCTCACGACAGGTGCAAAGCTCGCTGACGGCGCCCCCATCACAGCCGGCTCCCCATCACTAGTGCACCACCTATACCCGGCGCAGCCCGGTGCACACTCCGAAGCAGGTGCGCCCCGCATGGCAGGCGCAGCTTCTGCCCGCCGGTGCACATCACGCCGGCGGCGCAGGTCCCATGATCGGCGCAAAAAGGTGCGACCGCTGCGCCCCCCGCAACTTACGCAACCAAGCCGTTGCGCATCCCACACCTCGCGCACTAGCAAAAAATAACCCGTGCTCACTCCCCCGCTAGTGCAGGCCTCACAACCGCCGTACTCCTCTCTCACATGGCGCATGAACCGCAAACAGAAAAAGGGGGGCTCCCACAGCCGGCCCTTCCACACAACTGATGCGCCCCCTCCAACAGGCTTAACTCTCACAACTGCCGCACAACGCTCCACCGGCGCACATCCAACGCCACTCTCCACCGATTGTGCACGAGGCCCAGCCAAAGTCATCTCACCGCCAGTGCACCCATCCCTGTCAACGCACGCCTCGTGCCTGTGCATCAACCACGGCCGGCGCACTCCCACAACCAGTGCACGCCTTGCAGCAGACGCACCCTCCACAATTAGCGCGCCCCGCACAGCCAGCGCACGTCCCACGGCCGGTGGACATACACCATTGGTACATACCGCCGAGTCCGTGCCAATCGCTGAAAAACAGGAGCACATCCCAGTGCAGCCCTCGCCTCCGCCAGTCATCACGAAAATATGCGCACCCTAACAACGGCGCAAGCCTACTGCCACTGCACAACGCGTGATCCGTATACGACACCCTGCCAGTTCACTTCCCATGAGTGGCACAAATCCCACGGCTGGCACACTTTCCCCGGAGACGTCAGCAATGAACAAGAAACATGCAAACACTGATCATCACGCGACTGCCTTCCCCTCAATGCCTCGGGACAGTTCGCGCATCAGGGAGTCCACGACAGTCAAGGGAAGAAAAACGCCCTGTTGCTCCTGCAGGAGGCGTCGACATCCACCACGCAGAAGTTCCTCGACCGCATCACCAGCACCAGCGCGACCACGTAGGCCGCTACCTGTCCTCCATCAGCTCGACGTATTCGTACCGGTGTCGAGTACGAAGCCCCATCTCTGTTGGAAGCTCCGCCAGCGCACACGGATCCCGCCCGCACCACTGGAACAGAGGCACACCCTCTCCAGCGGCCTCAGCCCCGCCTGCGCGGCCGTGCCGCAACCGAAGCCGTGCTTCCTCAGCCAGCTCCGCTCCCCACCCCAGCTGCGGCGACTTCGATCCTGCCATGTACCTCGACTGCATCTCATGACGCCGGCCGCACCCGCTCTGCGAAGCCTCGTAGCCGTCCTGCCGCACACCTCGTGCCCGCTGCCCCGGCGCGCGTGTTCTGTGCTGCAACTCCGTCAGCTGCGTCGCTCTCAATTGCCGCCCGGCTCGTACCCTTGCCCGAAAAACCTGAGCCGTCAGAAGCCTTCCCCAGGCCACCGCAGCGTATTCTGCTCCCTGCAGAATATTCCGATCTCTGAAAAATAAGGCGGACCGCCAAATTACCCGCGAAGCTGGTGTCCAGACAGCTCGAGCAGCGCGCTCGCAGAGATCCGGTCGCAGGACGCAGCCGAACTCCGCGTGGCTGGTTCCTCACCGCCGTCTCCCCGCCGTCGGCCGCGGAAAGAAGAGCCTCCACCGCGCAAGGCAGAAAACTTTCCCGTAACTCCCAGCCCCGCGCTGAGAACCTGAAGAGCAGTACTCGGAGGGAAAAGGCGCGAAGCGCCCAGAGTAGATCGCTGCCGCCAGCGCTGCCGAACTCCAGTACCAGGGGTAGAAAACGCCCCGCAATGGCCGCTCCGCCCCACTAGCAAAATTCCAGTCTGCAACATAAATGGTTGCCCTGCGCGGCTCGCTCCGACGGTCACTCCAAGTGCGGAACTTCGTGCTTCTCCATCGAGATCTCGGTCGCGAAGGAAAAACTTCCGCCCGCACTCCTACTCCTTCGTGGATCAACGTGCTGCGCTCCTTCTGCGGCGTCCAAACGCGGAAAGAGAAACCAGCGAAAGTACCATCGTACCAAAATAAACTTCTCGCAAGGTAGGAAAAACGCTCCGGAAGACTCCAAGGAAAGAGATCCGCAGACCGCCGGGATGACTCCTGCGATGTCGGTTTGCGTTCCCGCGTCTTTCTCCGTGGGCTGTCCGTACGATCCTCTCGGTCCAGCTTGCAACTGCCCAGACATCCGCGTAACCAGAGCGAAAATATATGATACTCGCTACGCGATATCTAATAATTTTGCGAATACGTTCCCGGAATCAAAAGAAAGGAAGAACAGTGATGGAGCGTTGCTCCTGAGGCTGAGATTCCGAAAAACTGCTTGACACCTCATGAGAAAGTTGTTAGCAACCAACTTCTCGTGTCAAGCCTCCAGACGTGTCACGTGTCACCGATCCTGTGATCGATGACCCCCCCCGTCCCGATGCCACAGACACGGTGTGGCATCGCTCTGGCAGACGGGCCTGGCGACCCTACACTTAGGGTTTTCGCGCATTGCTTCTACAATAACCCAAATTATTATTTTCCAAATAATAATTGTCTAATCGACGCTGTGCATGTCTCGCCATCGGTGCACAGTAACACGCCAAGGAACTCCAGACGTCGCGCTGAACCCTCACACTTGGCCCGGTTCACCTTGAAGCCCAGCATGGTCACGAACTCGATCATGAGGTCCATCATCTCCTGAGCCTCAGCTGCCGTGCGCGCCACCATGAAGAAGTCATCTAAGTAACCGACGCACGGCACTCCCTGCGCCTGCATCCACGCCACAATCGCCCGCGTGTAGCGCATGAAGATGCCCGGTAACGCGCGGTTCCCGAAAGGGCTGCGCGTGTCCATGTACCGCTTGCCGCGCCACTGGAAGCACTGCGCCGCCCAGTATTGCGACGCGACAGGCAGCGACCTGTACGCCTCCTCCAAGTCCACCTTCACCATGTACATGCCCGGTCGTAGCAGCGCGTACGCGTCCTTGACTGACGTGAACTCGTCCTTCTGGAGGTCGATCCAATCGTTGACGCCGACGAACGAAGGTCGCGAGTAGTCCCAGACGGGACGGTACTTGAGCTTCCCCTTGCGGAGTCGCTCCACCATCCCGAGGGCCGACACGCCCCGCGGTAGCCAATCGCGAGCGTCGAAGATCCTCCCCGCGGCCATCTCCTTCGCGAGCTCCGCGGTCATGGCCTCCGCGTGCTCGTCTCCCACGTAATTCTCCACGACGTACGGCTCGTCCGGCTCCTCGCCTGCAAAGGGGAAACCGACGCCACATGCCGCACCTCGCACCAGGAAGGCCACGTCTGGCCAATCCTTCAGCGCCTCCGCGAGAAGGTGCGCTCTCTCCGACATCAACGGTACCTGCGCTCCCACATCGCGCACCTCCTGCTGGAAGCGAGCGCGCTCCTCCTCCGTCGTGCCCGTACCGGAGAGGCCCCTCACTCTGGCGCCCTCCACGATCGCTGCACGCAATGCCGGCCACCTCGCCGACCTCGACTCCGCCACCGCCGGGTAGTGCTCACCGCACCCGGTACCCGCCGGGGACACCGCCGGCGCCGCAGCCGGCGCCGCCGGCAACGGTGCCCCCGCTGCATCCCACACCGGCGCTACCAGCAGCCTCCGAAGCCGTGCCCACCACGGCTCCGCGTCCTCCACCTGCATCTCGCACGCCTCGCCTGCAGGCTCGGGCTCCTGATCGCCGCTCGCCATCGTCACGCCATCCTCGCGCTCCTCCTCCGGCTCCACGACGATCTCCCCCTCTGGCGCCCCCTGCGCCCCTCCGCCACCTTCCGGCTCCCCCGGGGGCGTGGCCTCCCCAGGGCTCCACCGCCCGTCCCATCATCCGCGGGCACCCGCCTGCGCCGTGCACTCGTGGCCCTCGTAGTGCACGTGGCTCTTGCTCCCACACTTGACGCACTGGTGAGAGAACCTGCAGGCCTTCCTCCCGCATCCCGCCTGTGAGTTGTGATCAAAGCATGCCTTCGCCGATTGCTTGTCCTCACCTCGCCGCTTACCGGGCTTGTCCGGCTTCACCACACCTGCATCCGGCTGCTCCGGGTCCGACACCCGCGGCTTCTTCGGGTAGCGGCTGCCGGTACCTCCCGCGCTCCAGCTACTGCTGCCGCCTCCGCCACCTCCTCCGTGGCCTTTCTCCTTGATGCCCTTGTCCCGCTTGTACATCTCCCAATGGGCGGTGTACGACACCAGCTCGAAGGTAGTGGAGGCCTCCTTCTCCATCCGCACGCAGAGATGATCGTAGAACTTGCGGAGGTGGTCCCAAGCGTAGTCGATCGACATGAGACGCATCCACTTCCGGAACTGCAGCAGCAGGTCCCGCGCCTCCTCGGGGGCCTTGCACGCCAGCATCGTGAAGGTCTCGTCCCACTCGTCAAAGCCACGGCAGTGCTTGGCCTTGGCCTCCAGCACCAGCCCCCTCTTCGCGTGCAATCGCCACTCCGCGCCTCCCTCCTCGTAGTCGCCTCCGGGACGCGACACCCGGATGTCCATCCCCTTAAGCGCCCCACCTGCGGGGAGGAAGGGTCTAGCAGGCACAGCGATCTCACCTGGCGGGCGCGTGATGTCCTTCACCGCCAGGCTGCCGTCCAGCGCTCGCCGAAGCTCCTCGTCCGTCGCCGTACGAAGGGACCCGAATCGCGCCTTCGCTGCCGCCCGCTTCTTCTCCTCGCTCTCGCTGTCCTCGCCGTCCGACCCGCTGGGCTGCCGCACCGCTCGCCTCTTCCTGCTCACTGCGGCCGCTGCCGCCCACTCCTCGTCGAACACCGGCTGCTCGATCCCCGGCACACCTGCCAGCGCCCGCTGCATGTCCGCCAGCTCCCGTAGCGCGAGGTCGATGTACGCATGGAGATGCTTTGTGCGCACCTTCGCGCGCTCCGGGAGCTCCTCCAGCCCGCACTGCTCCTGCCTGCACGCGGGGAACTTGCTGTCCAGCAGCTCGAACTCCCATGGCTCCACTCGCCTCGCCGGGTGCCGCCCAAAGCTGTGCTTCACCCGCGCCAGCTCGGCTGCCTGGCGCGCCGCGGCCACCCTGATCTCCGTGATCACGCGCTCGCACTCCGTCCATGACCACCCTCGGCGCCTCCCTGCCGACGCCCGCGCCACCTCTCGCAGTGACGCGGGTGGATCACGCACCTTACCGCTGCCGCCCTGGCTGATCGGATCACGCCCCGCCAGCGCCGCCGCGACTGCTGCGTCCACCATGCGCTGTACCTCGTCCTCCGTGCGCAGCACTCCTCTGGGCGAGGGCCCCGAAGACCCGGGGCTGCCGCTCCCGTTCGGAGATGACTGCGATCCTGGCCGCGTCTCCTGCTGCATGTCCCTCGCCGCCGTCGCCCACGCCATGACCCTGCGTCGCTCCTTCGCTGCCACCCCGCGCAGGCTCTCCCACCTGTCTCCTGGCTCCCCCAGTGGCCACTCACCGCGCACCACTCGCCGGTCAGTCTCAAGGAGCCCCACTTCCACCAGATCGTCGGTGGGGCCCTCCAGGTCCCTCGGCATGTCCCCCACGATCGCCTCCTCCAGCCGCTGGAACTCGATCAACATGTCCTTCCGATCCTCCAGCACCTCGCTCTTCGTCGTTGGCCTGGAGGGATGAGCCAGCACCAGCAGCTTCTCCACCGCTGCGATCCTGGTTCTGGTGCACCAAACCGCCGCCCGTCGGTACTGATCTAGCGTCCGGTTCACCTCCGGCGACGACAGCCTCCGGTTCCTGCCTTCTCCTCGTCGCCCTGCCATGTCTCCCAAGCTCTTCTCGCAGGCCAAAGGTTGTGCCCCTGCCGATCGGAAACCAGACGCTGTCCGAGTCTGTCTCCCACACTTCTCCCGCGCAAATCGCGCAAAGGTTGGTCTTCACGAAAGCGCGCCCGTCTCTGCGGCGCAGCGGGTTTAGGATCGGCTCCCAAGTTTGCCACCTAGCGTGAGAGAACACTTCGCCCTCCCAGCACACGAAGCACGGAAAAGTAGAATCTGCTTCCGGCACCTCCAGCTCGATCACCGGTACCCGTGCGTACGGAAAACGTACCCTTCGTACGGATCACGCGGGTCCCAGTACGGACAGTCGAACTTGCACTTGCAGGGTACGAAAACTGGGTGCGACCAGTCTCTCCTGTCAGTACGATCCTCCAAAGGCGCGTGCACCCCTGCGATGTCGGTTTGCGTTCCCGCGTCTTTCTCCGTGGGCTGTCCGTATGATCCTCTGGGCCCAGCTTGCAACTGTCCAGACATCCACGTAAACAGAGCGAAAAATATACGATATTCGCTGCATGATATCTAATAATTAAAATAGAATAATAATAAAAAGAAAGGAAGAACAGAGATGGAGCGTTGCTCCTGAGGCTGAGATTCCGAAAAACTGCTTGACACTCCCTGAGAAAGTTGTTAACAACCAACTTCTCGTGTCAAGCCCAGACGTGTCACGTGTCACCGATCACGGCGATCGGTGACTCCCCCCGTCCCGATGCCGCAGACAACGGTGTGGCATCGATCTGGCAGACGGGCCTGGCGACCCTACACTTAGGGTTCGCGCGCATTGCTTCTACAATAACCCAAATTATTATTCTCCAAATAATAATTGTCTAGCGCGGCATCCTGACGCGTGCAATGCCGCATGCGCGGCATCCTGACGCGTGCAATGCCACATGCGCGGCATCCTGACGCGTGCAATGCCACATGCGCGGCATCCTCACGCGTGCAATGCCACATGTGCGGCATCCTCACGCGTGCAATGCCACATGTGCGGCATCCTCACGCGTGCAATGCCACATGCGCGGCATCCTCACGCGTGCAATGCCACATGCGCGGCATCCTCACGCGTGCAATGCCACATGCGCGGCATCCTCACGCGTGCAATGCCACATGCGCGGCATCCTCACGCGTGCAATGCCACATGCGCGGCATCCTCACGCGTGCAATGCCACATGCGCGGCATCCTGGCGCGTGCAATGCCACATGCGCGGCATCCCGACGCGTGCAATGCCACATGCGCGGCATCCTGACGCGTGCAATGCCACATGCGCGGCATCCCGGCGCGTGCAATGCCACATGTGCGGCATCCTGGCGCGTGCAATGCCACATGTGCGGCATCCTGACGCGTGCAATGTCTTGTTTGGTTTCACAGGCATACACCTACTGGATGATGGGAAGCTGGTGGCTGGGGAGGGGTGCGCGCTGCGGGCCAATGTGGCGAAGTTCAGCGGCGGAAACCTCGGCGCGCGCAACAGCCGGGTGGAGCTGAGCGGGACCTCGCTTCTCATGGGGGCTTCCGACGGTCAAGGGGGAGGGGCAATGCTAGAGCAGAGCGCAGTCACGATGCGTGGCGGCGACGTGACTGCGTGCCACAGTAATTCTGGCGGAGGGGGAATCGAAGTGGACAGCAGTATAGCATCCTTCGAGAATGTGAATTTCAGCTCGAACATCGCAGGTATGGAGAACGGGGGGGGGCTGAGGGCGGGCGCTGATTCGGCAGTGGTCATCTCTGCGAGCGTCATACAAGGTAATGGCGCCGAGGTGTACGGCGGGGGCCTGTTTGTGGACTCTGGTGCGACGCTCAACTGCACGGACTCGTTGTTCATCGGGAACAGCGCCGGCGATGGCGCAGGGGTGGCGGTGAGCAGCTCGGCGGGGCTGGTCGCCCTGGAGAATGCGACGTTTGGGGGGGGCGTCGCGCAGCAGGGGGGCGGCGTGTACCTGCACGCAGCAATAGACACTCCGCTGCACGCGCTGCTCTGGCTGCGTTTCCGCAGCAATGACGCGGCGGTTGGCGAGAACATCTTTTGGGAGCCGTTGGATGACGTGACCCCCGCACCGCAGCTGTGCATCGCGTGCGCACACCCTGCAGGGACCCTCCTGGTTCAGACCACTGCGACGGACTTCATGATCACGCAGGGGGGGATGCCGCTGGGCGCCGGTGGTGCGCTTGGGACGTCCGGCATGCCTTTTGACCCCCCCTTGATGTACGTTGCCATGGACTACTATGGGCATATCACTACCTTGCCTACCAGCATAGGTGTGACCGTGTCCGCCTCGACGGCCGCGCTCTCGCTGTCCGGAGCAACCCATGTGCTCTACGACCCACTCATGGGCGCGATTTTTGACGAGCTCGTCCTCCACGGCGCCCCGGGCGGCCGCTTTGAGCTGCTGTTTCGCCCCCAGTCTACAACCCTAAATACATGGGCGCAGGTGATGCTCCCCCTGACCCTGGCGGTGTGTGACACGGGGCACGTGTACGAGGCTCCCGATGGATGCACTCCATGCCCTGCAGGGTCGATCAAGTTCAGCAACGACAGCGCGCCGTGCACGCTGTGCGGGGAGGGGCTGCTTTGCTCGGGACGGAGCACGTATGAGGTGGCAAATGGGTATTGGCTTGCACCTAATGCAAAGTATTGTGAGGAGGACGTGGCATGCTTCTTGGAGCGGCTGTACTCATGCCCGCAGGTATTCCCCGCACGCCGCCCGACGGAGTCTGTTGCGTACAGGATCGCCGTCATTTGCCGTCAGCTCCGACCAGCTGCACATGTGTTTGTGGCGCAGTGCCCTGTGAAGATCCGAGCGCCTGCCCGGGCGGAGTATTCCTCTTGCTGAACCCTATAACTTCACAGAGGCAGCCATCTGTGCAGGAGGAGGCGTGCACGACTACTGAGACGCCTGGAGATGGCCGTCGCGGGGGGAATTCAAGCGCTGCCGCTGCCACGCTCGAGCTGTGCTCCACACAGGCTTATGCCGGCGGTGTGCTGTGTGGCGGCGGAGAGCACGTGGTATGCAGCTCCTCATACTACGCCATCAAGGCGGGGACCGAGTGCACGACATGCCCTTCCATGTCGGAGCTGATTGGCTGGGCCCTTGGGGTGATCATTGTGTTTTGCACAATTCTTCTGATTTTTATCCGTTACGGCGATGTGGACATGTGGATAGAGATCGGGATGACCGACTCCACCGTGTTCGACGTGCCAAGCGCCGCCACGTCGCAGCTCTTAGGATATTATCAGGTGCGCCTTGCCACGCTGGCATCCTATGGTGCCACGTAGCAGGGCAACAACATCTAGAGATCTTAGGCTCAGGCAGCACCTGCGCTCACAGAGGTGCACCCCGGCCCCTGCAGTAGATGTTCGGATCCCCAGCGCCACCTGGCGTGTGGCGCGCTTTATCGGCCTGGGATATGGAGCGCTGACGTGGTCACTGTATCTCGCCCTGGCTGACGTGGTCACTGTATCTCGCCCTGGCTGACGTGGTCACTGTATTTCGCGCCTGCTGACGTGGTCACTGTATCTCGCCTGGCTGACGTGGTCACTGTATCTCGCCCTGGCTGACGTGGTCACTGTATCTCGCCCTGGCTGACGTGGTCACTGTATCTCGCCCTGGCTGACGAAGACGCCGGGATGGCGGAGGTTGTGGCGGATGCACGTCGGTGGCAGGTGTTATCGCAGATGAACAGCATCTACCGAGCAGATCTGATCCCCGAGCCGGTGCGCGTGTTCGTCGAGAGCATTACCTTCCTGCACTTCGACCTCGCGGCGCTGTTGAACGTCAACTGCATTCACGCCAGGCTGGCCCCGGGCACCACGCTGCACGAGTTCTGGCTGGTGCTGCTGAACGCCATGGCGCTGCCGTGGATCCTGATGATCATCGGTGTCTTGTATTACCAGGTGCGACCCTACTGGTGCTGATGTGCAGCTTGCACTGTTTGAGCGCTGACGTGGCTTCGCCTCCAGGGCTGGGCACAGAGTGAGGCGCTGAGGCGGGGCGGCGGAGGGCCCGGGTGCAGGACACCTTCATGAAGTGCTTGTCGCGGCGCACCCGGGAGAGGATGCTCGCCATCATCTTGTTCATCTTGGTTCTCATTCACCCTGCCGTCGGCACGAGCATGTTTGAGGCAAGCTCCCCCCCTACCACAGCCCACCAGCCTGGAAAGCAGTCCGCCGGCGGCTGTGGCTCTGAGCCGCTGCTACCTGAGTCGAAGGCTGGGTGGTCGTGCCCCTGATTCGCCCTGTGGCCCTGAGTCGAAGGCTGGGTGGTCGTGCCCCTGATTCGTCCTGTGGCCCTGAGTCGAAGGCTGGGTGGTCGTGCCCCTGATTCGCCCTGTGGCCCTGAGTCGAAGACCGGGTGGCCCTGAGTCGAGGGCTGGTTGGTCGAGGACTTGAGGTGTCATGGCGGCTGACCTGCCGACCACAACTCGCTTGCGTCTGCAGCTGTTCCGGTGCGAGGAGTACCACCACAAAGCCGAGCAAGGCACCTCCTCGTTCCTCTATGCAAACACCAGTATCCAATGTTTGACTCCTTCGTGGTATTATTACGCCACGGGGGCGTTGGCCACTCTCGTCATCTTCATCTTGGGATACCCCACGGCCGTGTTCTTCATCATGCACTATCTCCGCCAGTGGCGCAAGGTGCTGCAAGGCTGAGCCCCTCGCCACTCCTCCTCCACCCGCTCGTCTTCCTTTTGACCTGCCGTGCACAAGACAACCCCCCTTGCCATCCTGGAGACCAGATGGTCTACCATAGTGCTCCTGGTGGGGTCTGGATCACTGGCACAAGCGGCGCGCGACGGTGACTAGCGCCTGGCGGGGTTGTGGCACCGGCCGGGCGCAGGCGCGCATCAGCCTCGACGACGCCGAGTTGTGCCAGCGCCTGATCAAGGAGGGGTACTGCATCCCCGCCATGCAAAATGGTGACGTCCACATGACGGCGAGTGCTGATAATGGGAAGACCATGAGGCCGGCAGCAACGGCTTCGATAGGGCTGAGGAATGCCGCGAACCTCGAGAGGCGCAAACAGGCGGAGAAGGAGGAGGAGATGGGGGGAGGAGGAGGAGGAGGAGGAGGAGAGGAGCATTAGAAGTCATCCGCTTCCTCAACAGCAAGCGGATGAGGAGATGGGGGAGGAAGAGGAGGAGGAGGAGGGCAGAATTGGAAGTGCGCCTCTATTGGACGTGCATCTAAGGGTGTGGAGCTACATCGAGTGCCTGGATGAGCCCCCGGATCTGGAGTACCACGAGGCGGCCTCGAAGCGGTCCTTGTCCTGGGCGAGCGCCGGGCTGGAGCGGCTCGGGCTGCGCGAGGAAAAGTGGCGGAGATCCGTGGGGAGGTTGCTGAACCAGCATGGAGTGCGCTTCTGCCCTGCGAGCAGGGACTCAGCCTGGGAAAACGGCGACCTGCGGGCCGTGCACCAGGAGCTGGGTATAGAGGCGCTGTCGCGCACGCTGAGGCCGGCGTGGCTCGTGTTCCGCGGGGGCATGCGGCTGCGAGTACATCTGCATGAGCAAAAGACGCTCGAGGACGAGGGCCGCACTGTGATTGTGCCTGTGACGCGCCTAGACAATGCTGTGCGGGTAAAGGCCCTCTCCCGAACTTGGCACGCGGCCGCAGCCAAGGTTGAGAGTGAGCACCCGGGTCGATGCACGAGTCGAAGGAGCGATGCATGAGCAGTACCCGGAGTTTAGCTCCCGGCGCCTGCTTTGTTTGGTCCTTTCAATTGTATGGTCATATCCACGTGCAAATCACCTGAACCACGGCATTGTTTCACCCTTGCATGCGAGCCACCCTCTCCCCCCTGTAGCTCCAGACTCGGTTTCAATCGCATAACTTAGACCGGGAACTTTGAACGGAAATGAGCAGGTTCTTGGAAGCTTCTTTGACTCGTACGAGGGACAGTACTTCTGGTGGCAGGTAATGTTGCACCTTCGGATGCAATTTTCTTCATCACTCCGCAAATGAGCACTTGGCCGCAATCAAGTTTGATGTCAGACTTGAGTGACACATGCGGGTTGCTGGTGGTGTGATGTCAGACTTGAGTGACATATGCGGGTTACCGGTGGTGTGATGTCAGACCTGAGTGACGTGTGCAGGTTGCCGGTGGTGTGATGTCAGACTTGAGTGACGATGCGGGTTGCTGGTGGTGTGATGTCAGACTTGAGTGACATATATGTGGGTTGCCGGTGGTGTGATGTCAGACTTGAGTGATGCATGGTTGCCAGGTGGTGTGATGTCAGACTTGAGTGACGTGCAGGTTGCCGGTGTTGTGATATCAGACTCTGAGGACGTATGCAGGTTGCTGGTGTGGATGTCAGACTTGAGTGACGCATGCGGGTTGCTGGTGGTGTGGATGTCAGAATTGAGTGAGGTGTGCCAGTTACCGGTGGTGTGATGTCAGACTTGAGTGACGCATTCGGGTTGCCGGTGGTGTGACGCAGTGTTGGGAGATGACAAGACGTCTGCTACAGGTGATGGTGGGTGCGTTGCAGCTGGTAGTAGGGGAGAGCCTGGCAGTGCTTTATGGTGTCATCATTGCATTTATCGCTATCCTGCTGCAGCAACAACATACCCCATATATAGATGATCGGCTCGACCGATTGCAGATGCTGTTACTGTTGACGCAATTCATTTTACAGCTGAGCATAATGCACTTCTTACATGCCCGCGATGCGGATGATGCGATGATCGCCACAACATGCTTTTTTGGGGTCCAGCTTCTCATCATGGCATATGTCACAGTAATACTAGCACCGTTGATTACAAGATTGTGTGGTATTCTAATACGGCACTCAAGGCAGAAGGCATCCGTTGTAGCAAGAAGTCTGACACATCAATCAGTGACTCTTCAGAATAAGGCGGTGAGAAGCCTGCATTTCTTGACCCGCGTATTTGATAAAGAAACCGACATGAACGAGGACGAACCAAAAGTGGAGCAGAATAAGGTTACCACTAGAAAGAGAGCGAGTTCGTTACGACAAGATACAAAGATTTTCAAACAAGCACACGCTGTGGATATATGCATTTGAAAATGGAGGTAATGCATGTATAAGCCAATCTCCATTTAATTACAAAATGGGACATATACAAGAAAATGTGGATGGCTGCCATGATTTGGAGGGCCGCGGTGTGTGTACCCATCTTCAGAATATCAAGAGAAAGGCCGACTTTTCCTGCGAACAGCCTTCTGACATGAGGCAAGCAGATAGAACCAGCCCTCGGCCAATGCCATTCATGATTCGATATCGTTGCCCTAGGGGATACTTGTGCTCGAGGCCTCAACCTTCATGATAGGCAGGGGTCTGAACTATGGATGGTGGCTCGCTTACCAAAGGGCACACAAATAGGAACATGATGTTGTATGTTGTTTTCTTTTCTCTCTAGCAATGTAACCCAAGTTATTGTACACACGAGGATATGGAGACATGCCTTAACAAACGGCCTCGAATCAGTTCTGGGAACCCAGCTGCCCAATGTCCTCTACAACGCTCTGATTTTGATTTGATTTAGTGTCCACAACGTTTGATCCAGCTAGCATCCTCTATCATCAATGCGTATGTCATCAATGCATGAAATTCTCCAAGAATTGTACCGTATCGTACGCATGGCGCCTGTATCCTGTATCCGTATAAATTGTAAGAGGGTCTGGTAACGAATACCTGTATTCTGAGGGACCAATGGCAAGTCCATAAAAAACCATCAGCATAAAAATCCTCTCCGACTAGTGCGGCACAAATGGTAAGTCCAAGTAGTATCCTCGAAGTCAAGTTATTAAGTTATCAACTTTTTGGAAATTTTGGCATGACTCGTCTACATAGCAACACATTTTATAAACCGGTGTACATAATGTCAGAGAAAAGTCGTTCTGTGAATTTGACTTCACCATAAAAGCTGTACGGGCCAATGGCCTTATGTCTTATGGACTCAGCAAATTTTAGATATTGTGACTCATACTATTGCACAAACCATCTAGCAATGAACAAGCATATAGCAAAGAACACACGTGCAATTAATAGCTGACTATGTTAGCTACATAAATGCAACTTCAACTGCATAGTTTGAATTCACAACAGCTGAACCTACAAGCTGTGCCCTTGCGGAGTGACCTAGTAGGGACCTTCTGAGGCGTCTTATGAGCTGCGCAGCCCAGGCTTCAACTCTTGGGTTTTTTTATGTGTGCACGAAACTTGAAAGGATGGCAGAGCCCTTCACAAAATCACACTACCTGCACGCAATGTCAAACACTTGTTAGTATTGTGGACCACACACGCACCAAAAGTCTCAAACGACAATCAGACTCTGACAAGTACGGATCACAAAAACACCTACACACGACACAGTCAACTCTCTGCCGTAGCATGGTCGGCAAAGACCGGGGGAAGATCCCGCCCATGAGGAAAGTCCCCAGTCGCGCTGCCACCATTCGAAAAACCTTTCATTTAAACTTCAAAATACAAGCGCATTCAGCGTGTTACGGCACACACGCAACCTTGGGCGGCAAAGATCCCGCCAGGAGCAGTCCTCGATCGCGCTGCTACTCAGCCAAACCCACAAACAACGAGCTGTGGGTGAAAGTGCGCGTTAGACTCATGCGGCCAGTAGCAAAAAAACCGCCGTCCTGCGTACGATTTAAACACTCAAAACGTGCCGCTAAAGCCGCCGAACGAAGATAAGCAAATCGTAAAACACGATCAGGCGAACAAAAACAATCTTAGTGTGAAAGAGAATGCCAAGTGAACAAAGGTAGTCCTGTTGTCAAGGATAATGCGGGGCAGCAGATCGAACAAGCGAAAATACGGTGAAAAAATATTCCAAACACCAAAAGAAACCTGCCGGAAGTAATGAAAACAATGAAATGTTGGCTCCGCCGCCAAAGTCAGCTGCTGCGGCGAGATGTTTGAGAAAATGAAGAGTTTGTGCAAGGCTTGCTGTTCATATTTCAAAATTCTCGTCAAGTTGCGTTTGAAAGTTCTCGAGCGCGCAACTAACTCTATCGGTCAATGATATGCCAACGTGGGGTGGCATGACATAACCTAGTGATTTTTGTCTAAAACCTAGTGCGACTGGTACACTATATAGTGGATAGCATTTTTTCATATAGTGGCGTACCTAACGCCCCAAGATGTCATCGGGTTGTCAGGATCTTGTAAATGCGTGCTGTATGTCAATCGATTTTTAAATCCGGCCAGCAAAATCCCAGTTCCACTATATAGTGTACCATTCCATTATATCGATAGGGCGCGGTCCTCGTCGAGTATTATCGAGGATTGATTCGATATTGTCGAGGGATCATTCCTTAAACCCTAATCTCAATGTTTTGTTGCTCAAGGTGGCTGATACCCAGGCTACTTAGATCGATATTTAGAGGGTCAAGATGGCCTCGGATCAAAATTTTAACAATACTGTGCCAGGGGACACTGGCCATTTTAAGCCGTTCGATTGGTATATTGTATTTCTACCCAATGGGGCCGCGCAATGGAAGTGGGCACGAAAGGGGACCCCAGAGCCATTGACTGCGTACTTTGGGGAGCGAGAGCATGGGCTCGATTATAGCTGGCAGCATATTATCGTCCATCCTTCTGGAGCGCTACGCCGCTGGGAGCGCTCGAGGGGCGGTGGCTGGTTTCTGGAAGATGCCACTCGAGCGAAGGAACCCGTAGCGCCGTTTTCATTGCCGATCAGTAATGCGTTCTGGAAGCATGCGATTGAGACTGACGAGTATGAGTATCACGGAATTCCATACACTGGGCGTAAGGCTGTACAATCGACGCCTACGAACAGTGACGATTCGGGTGCAGGCGCTGTGGCCTGGAGTAAGGAGAAGCTGCCAGATTCTGATGACGATGATGACGCGGGTGCCACGGACAGTAAGCATGACATTGATACTGCCAGTCCGAAGTGGGAGTATGACACGCCTGGTGAATATGATACCCACTCCGAGGATGACGTCAGCGAGTTCGATGACTTGGTAGCTGACGATGCTGAGGAACAGGCTGAAGCTCGAAGGTTGAAGAGACTGGGACTGCAGCTGATCATGGATGATAAGGGTGAACTTCTCTGGGTGCCAAAGGGCACATCCCCGACATCACCCGTTCAGTCAGAGGATCAGCCTATCCCCGAGCAGAAGTCTGATGCCATATCTGATGGTGCTCCAGCCCCTGTGGTGAAGACCGAATCTAAGCCGAAGAGTCAACCTATCATATATGAATATGCCAAGACTGTTCCTACTCGTACCTTGGTTGACAGTGATGACGAATCTGAGTTGCCCCCTCGGAGGAAGAGAGTCAGAGGCAACTAGATAAGTTAGATAGATGGGTAGATTCTCTGATTAGGATTTGTATAGGTGGCAGATGATGATATGCCAGCCGACAGAGGACAGATCGATCAGAGATCCGAAAGGGCGCGCCTTGAAAGTACAAGACATGAATTGTAGCCCAGTGGAGGCTGTTCTAGCTTAAAGTAATTATTTGGAAGAGCTGTTGCTCACCCTGTCAAAATACTGGTCAATCTTTCCTGCCATACAGATATTGCAATTGCTTAATTGTAGCCTTGTTCAAATACACTGCAGAAAGAGCAGCTCGAGAACTTGACATCGCAGGTCCCCAAAACCTTAAAGGAGCTTCGAGGAGGCCCCCCGCACCTCTTTAAGCGAGTCGGTCAATTTAGCAAAGGGTAATACACAATAATGTAGTAGTTCCACTATATAGTTTAATTACACTATGGCTTACTACAAAGCGACTGGCATGCACCAAGCAACAGAGGCATCCGATATCACACGGACCGCGACTTACATGTACACCGGGCGATACCACCGGCACACATACGCGACGCTTTGCCCGGCGCGGGCGGGGCATGCAAGGCTGCAATGACGATTTACGGATGCGAAGTTGTATGGCACTGAGATTAATGTATGCGTACAATAATGTACGCAACGTGAAATTGCGGTGACGAGGCGCACCAGGTTTCAGTATATAATGGCGCAGAATACAATAGGTCCTCGACCGTATCCGAAATTCGTACCAAATATCACTGAAATAAGTTACCAATTACCAGAAGAAGATCACCGAAAGAAGACTGAATTGCACAGGAGTTGACTCCGAGATTTGGCAGGAAATCTTGAGTGAAAGGAAGTCTGGCATCCCCGACACCTTTGCCCGTGGCCCCTCTCGCAGGAGACTCAGCAGAGTGCCCATCCAATATATTACTACGGAGGACACTATGACACGTCCTACACGAACAGGGACAACAAACCATTTGTAGGAACTGTTACATGGCCCAAAGAACTCACATTGATGGGATATCTTCCGAAGCATTTTATACAGGTTCTTAGCACCATGGGGGTCCACCAGAGAAGACTGAAGCCTCTCCTAAAGAAACTTTCCAGGTTGTGCAGATACCACACTCGCGTTAGACGAGACGCCTTCCTTAATGGCAATGCTAGAGTCGAGAACCATGACCCTCTCATCAGAACCACACTTAGCCATATTACTGGTATAACAGAAGAAGAAGCTGTTGAAAGAGCTAACATGCTTATTCTTTAACCTCCTGAATGATTTTTCATCTCTACCCTTTCTTTTCTCTCAGATGAATAATTGATTATCACCCCCCCCTCCTACCTTGGCTCGCCCCTCCACTCCCACACTTCGCTCCCTCCACCCCCGCCTTTCCGACCCTCCACCACCGCCTCTCCCCCGCCTCGCTTCCGCCTTTTTTCCATCATTGACGCAGCCTCGCTCCACCTCCACCTCCTCTGCTGCTTCTCCGCCGGCACGACCGTTTAGCGCTCTGCG
This sequence comes from Cymbomonas tetramitiformis, assembly GCA_001247695.2. Lineage (NCBI taxonomy): Eukaryota > Viridiplantae > Chlorophyta > Pyramimonadophyceae > Pyramimonadales > Pyramimonadaceae > Cymbomonas > Cymbomonas tetramitiformis. Next base: position 41,804 of record LGRX02015320.1, read on the forward strand.
TAGTTTTGCCTTGCCGCGGTTTCCTAGGTTGGCATGACCTAGATGAGCCTTTCGGGGCGCGCTATGAGGATGATTCCAGCTCCGCCCTCTGTTCTTCAGTTGCCTGCTTGCAGGATTACAGCGGACTTGTGACATCGATTGTCATTATTCTCAGCGTAAATGTTGTATTATATTATTATTACCAATAACTATGCTTACACGTATATAATATGTTGCAATGTCTCGGTACCCGGATGTATATGTGCACAATATGTGACAAATCTATCCTGAGCGGCACTTTGGACTCCGCTAGTTAGCTTACACACAAACAATACTGGCAATCCGTAAGTGGCGTACGGTAGATATACCAGAGCATGGCTCTAACCTAAATCTGATACCGTACCCGGCCGTTTGGTCGCGTCATGTAACTGTCGTTACCGACATGACGTGGTCATGGACAAATGTTTGCGACTCAATTTTGTTCGAACCCCAGTGTGTCCAAAAAGATGTGACCGTTAAATACTGGATGGGTATCATTCGGCATCTCTAATTACGTGACATCATTGTCGCCACACCCGATCTGGGTTTTTGTAGTAGTATGACCACTGATGATCGCGTGTGTACACGAAATCAATGGTGGTTCATCACCTCGCTCACGTGCCAAGTATCATAATCAATGTTTTTGAAATCCGTTACTAATAGCGACGGTAGTATGTATATGATCATACCCCACCATCTCGGTAACCGGATGCACATATGCGCAATGTCGAGGCGTGTATAATCATTCCGCCGGTGATCGACATGCTCGTCATCTCAGTGCGCGTTTTGCTGTGTGCCATCACTCATCAGGATGGACTACCGTTTATGACAGTAGTAATGTAGTATATATGATATAACATGGGTTATATTTACAGTTCGTGTACTGCGTAGCATGCGCTTCCGGTGTAGCGCACTGCGTCTCCACCGTTTCACACGCATAAGTCGTGATTGACACTCCGAATGACCCACCCACTTTTTCGACAACACAACGAGCGTTTCGTGATGGAACGAAATAGAAGAAAATACATGTTCAGGAAGTGTGAGGGGGAGAAGGAGGAGGGGCACTGGAAGATGTGTCCCCCCAAAACCCAAAGCGGCTTACAGAACGTGAGTTGAATCAAGCTTCACCCGCACGGTCACATAAGCTGGGGGTTATCTCCTCACCTGACTGCCCGTACTGCCAAACAGGAACCAAATGCACCTTCTCCCACATTCAACTGGAATGCCCGGGCCCGGGTAACTCGCTTGTATACCTTAGAGGAGAACAAGATGATGAACTCAGAAAACATGTGGCGGCTGAGCTTGCAGGGGAACCAAAGCTGCCGAATCCAGGGAAGGGCTCCTCCTTCATTGACATCTGCTCTGAAACTCTTTTTCCACTTGCTGACCTCCGCGACGAGATGCAGCGGGAGCTTTACCTCCAAGCATTAACACACTATTCGATGAAAATGACATTCTCATGTGAAAATGATATTGCCTTATTTACCTCATGATAGGATTAAAAAGTCGCATTTTAACAGTCAAGAACATGCAAGTGCAGGTTGTGCATTAAATTTAATGGTTTTTATGGTACAAAATTGAGGTCAAATGCACTTTTTCGAAATCTAGGAGGAGTGAAAACACAAAGAACTTTTGACTCAGAATCTATATACACGTTATACACATATTATTTACATGTTTTTTTCGTCTTGCTTTACGCGTCCACTTCAGGTGCTACCGCTACCGCTACGCAATTATCAAAAGCTTCGTCTTCATCGGAATCATCCGATTCATTCAAGTCACCTAGGTCCTTGCGCGTGCGTTTGGATTGTTGTGCAAGCAAAGCGACGACTATCTGCGCGTATTGCTCGTTCGGTATACTCCGTTCGGGGTCTTTCGCATCCACATTCCATGCCAGCACTATTTCATTCTTATCGAAAGTCTCGGTAGACGGTCGGTGCCCCGGTGGCGCTGCGAAAGCTCCTGCGTGACTCGCAAGCTGCTTGCCGAGGTGCTTCTTCTTGGTGTCGGTGTGTTTTTTGGGTTGGAAATAGCGATATAGCAGCTGTTGAGTTGACGGATAGCGCGCCTCCACCTTCACCAAGTACAACGGATCCGACCATTCGCTTCGCTTCAGTTGTACGCGGAAAGCGAACTTGTCGTTTTCAGATTCCACCGCGAGAGCCACTGCAAAGCTGCCGACTGTCATCTGGCCGTAGGTGACCTCCCACTGGGCGTTGTCCACGTACTGCTCTGCTCGCTTTTGGGCTCGACCTTGGTGTTTCCGTTTACCGTTGTACACTTCTATCGGCGCTCGATCAATTCGGCGTTGGATGCGCACCGGTATAGCGGGGACGGCGGCAGCCCCGGCAGCTTCTATCGCCAACGCGGGCGCCTCTATCAGTCGAACCAAGGTGGCATTGCGCTCGATGGCCATTTTCTCGGGATGCTGGAAGGGTATCGCGGGCGCTTGACATTCTCCACCAGCAGTTAGGTGGCGCTGTTTCTCGATGACATCCTCGCGCCAAAACTTTTCGTGCACCTCCGTGAGCTTTGTGCCCAAAATGTCCTTCAACGCCTGTAAGGTATGCTCAAGCTTTTCGATGCCTTCTTCGGTAAAAGGAATCGGCTTGATGTATCCAGGCCCCGCGACAGGGGGTGTAGAAACAAGCTTTGGCAATGGAGTCTCGGGTAACCATTTTGGTGAAATGGAATACTGTTTGTACTGCATGCCCACTTCGCCGTGCTCGTTCTTCTTGAACTTGAAAGCCTGCTGTGCCAAAATATTGTGGCAATCGAAGACGTGACCATCAAACCAAGAGCTGAAGTCGAAGATCTTCTCGGTGTGCTCGCATATTACACCATCCGTAAAGCATTCTTGTGCGACCTCTATCATCTCGTCGAGCGTCCAAGCTTGCTTGCGTCGTAGACGCACGGAGAAGCGTGAAAACATCTGGTCAATGTTCTCGTGCGTATGTCCCACCAACAGAAAGTTGAGTTTCACCTTGCGAAAGACGTCCGTGTGCACCAGCCAAGCTGCGTATGCCAACATCAACTTGCTCTTGTTGGTGCTCACATTGTCAAGCTGTACATACAATACTTCCGGCATCGGGTATGAATTTTCCCCGTCCCCGTTGCGTCGATGCTCTTGAATGCGGATGATATCCCGGTGCAAAACGTTGACAAGGAAGTTCGCATCGTCCTTGAAGTTGGCGTAGTTGAAAGGAAGCGCCTTTTTTGTGTCGCGAGGTGTATTTTTTTTGTCGTGTCGCAAACAGATCCGATTATACTCAACATTATACACCGACGGTTCGCAGCTTTTTCAAAAAAAAGCTGCAAGGTCCTGCGTTTCCCTTATAGGAGCGAAACAGGTTTTCCTGGAAAAAGTGACATCGACGCACACGATACTACCAGAACTGTCCACCTTTGGGGCCCTTTTTTACGGAAACAGTGTGATTTCCCTGTCAGATCGGGAGTAACCGCCCATATATAATTATATTGCAGTCCACACCGGTCACCTTAAGATGGCAAGCAGGAGAGTTATACAAATCGGTGGAGCATTGCCGCCAATCAGAGACGCATAGAATATTCCTGGGCGTAGTATCGAATTATGGATATTCATGCAGAAGTTATCAGCGCGACAGATTTCAGATGGCGTATAAAAGAGATTTCCGACTGATCGCCAATCAGAGGAGCCATGAGATTAGATAAACTCCATGAATATGGGTCACACGCGAAATACCATAAGCTGACTGTGCACGTACAAGGAGCACGTTTTTTTTGTATAATTATAGAAGGCGCACGTGCTACAGATTTCAGGGTGTTTTACATGAGATGTTTTGGACTGATCGCCCATAACCGCCAATAAGAAGTGCGAGCGCCTGAGATAGGCACCATGAATATGGGACGACAAGGGAAAGGGATCACACGACAAAAACGAGATGGTTTGCAGACGATGGATAAGCCAATCAGCGACGCGATCAGTTTCGATTTATATATTGGTAAATTAAAAAACTGCACCACAAAAAGCCCTTAAGTGTGGCTCCCTCGCGACAAATGCGATGCGACAGGTTCCAGACTTTCGCAACATGCTGACATGGCATGGGTTTGCGACACGACAAAAAAATTCACCTGGCAGACATGCTGACATGGCATGGGTTTGCGACGAACATTACAGTGTCACAGTTGACCCGAAACACTGTCATCAACTTTCATTCTGAATTTTCATCCGCTATCTTCATCCAGACATGGACCCACGCGGGCCGCGGCTGGCTGATTTCATATATCAAATATTCACTCACACGTTAATTCTATAAGCTTTCATTTTGCGGCGCACCTGACACCGTTGCCTGCTGTGTCCCGCATTTTTGTTCTGCTGCATGTATCGCGCATACTAACTATTTCCCGGTTAAATCCCATCATCCTTGCTGAGTAGCGTTTCCTTGTTTTAGAAGTCACGTTCGTTGTTGCGCTATGTCCGATGCCGCCAGCAACATTCGGTTGCTGGCGCCCCTTGATTGTCTTCGTAGAGGGCATTCTTGTAGCGAGGCTGACTGACGGGCTGTACTGCTGCCCGACGGATTTGTTGTTGTTACAAGCCCTCACTGACTGATATTCTTCAGGAATTTGCTATTTGTTTTCAAGCGCCTGTTTTGTGTTCGTTCCGCGTGTTTCTCATATGGTGTTTTTTTTTCGAGGGCGATATCTGCACAGATTGTGCAGCGTGGGTTCGAGTCCCACCACCCTCACTGACTTTGCTCTCTGTAATTTTGCAGGATATCCGGTCACTTTTTCCTGTTTCGCCGCATTCCTGAATGCCTGTTTCGCATTCCTGAATGCCTGTTTCGCGTGTGTGCTGTTTCTCGTTGCGTCTGCGGTTGGTTTGTCGTTCATCTTATTTCTGACATGTTTGCGTTTACCGTGTGCAGGTATTTCAACTATTTCATGCTCGTTGGCGATACGCATGTTGCTGTGTGTAATTTGTGAAGAGTGTAGTTTGAGCTATTTTGCTTATTGTCTTCGAATGTTTGTATGCCTGCGTGTTTTCATGATGTTTGCAACATCTTATCACTTCGTTCTGACGTTTTAGCGTTCGCTGTGTGCAGGTATTTCAGTTTTACTTTTATCGCTGGCGAAATGCATGTTGCGGTGCCCAGCAACCTGCTTATCTTTTAGATTTTAGAAGTCAATCGTCTACAGGATTTGTTTTGTTCATACCTGACTTCACATTCGAAATAGTATGCACTGCACATTTATTGTAAAGATGTATAAGCATAGTTATGTAATGAATATAGACTAGACAATCGAGCATGCTTTGCTAACGTGAGCACATTCTCCTACCAATTGTTAGTTAGCTTGCATATGTTTTTTCCGTAAACTGTAATATTATGTTTATAGTCCATAATCTTCTGTATAATTTCCGTAAATATTCTGTCCGTAAATATCAGTCTCCTTTTTGTCGCTGCGACAATAATGAGCCCCCTACTCACGGTTTGTCGCACTGCGACAATAATGAGTCCCGTACTCACTTTTGTCGCTCCAGAATATAATTGTTGTGTCGCATGGTGCGACAAAAATAATAGATCATGCGACAAAAATGAAGTGCTACCTAGTTGAAATCCATGAAGCGGCCCACGTTCTCGATCATGCTCCCCATGTTGTGCACGTCAAGGAAGTCCTTAGAGTCCAGATGTTTAGGGATAGGTCGAAAGTGTGGCAGTCGGGTGGTCCACTGCGTCATGCCATCGATGATCACCGAGGCATACTTATGCCAAGTTTTGTTCATGGCAATGCTCTTGGTCATATTCGCTTTACGACCATGTTTGTAGAACTTCTGGCGCTCCGCTCGTGCGATTGCATGATGTTTGTTGAGAGGCCCGTTGTATTGCGCTGTGCAAGATACACAAATTCGGGTCAGTGAACAAATTACATAAGCATATAAACACATCACAAAGCTATTCATGAATATTCACCTTTTTGAGATTTGGTTAAGCCTTCCTTCAATAACTTGAAGGACGCGCAAACATCGCAGTGAGAAAATCGGTTCACCGATGGAATCTTGAGCCACTTGCTGCAATCTTCTTCAAATATTTTGTACCAGTAACTGAGAGAGAGCTTCTTGCTCTCCTCATCCTCACGCAAGCCCTCGATGTACTCGTCCCACAGCTCTTCGATGGTCAATCCATCCGAAAGGTGCTTCTCGGGTTTGTCAGGTTGGGGTTGTCCGTATTCGTCCGCGTATTTCTCGAGCCATGCGACGACCGACTCGCGTTTCAGGGAAATCTTGCGGTTGTCCTCCTCGTACGTCAATCCATGAACAAACGTGTGTCGGCCCTCGAGCACGCGTGTCCGACAGTCGTGAAGATACCCGTAGCTGATGCCGTAAGCCATATAGTAGAACTTAAAGCACACCTGTTACAAAAAAAAAACCCGTCACTCAAAAATTATTAACACATTATCTAGAAAATGCATAAGGGTTTTGGTAGGTCATGCCAATTTAAGACGCTTGGGAGACACCCCCAACACTGCACGTCTGCAGGCGGGACGGCCGTCGCATGCTCGTCAGCACTCTCCAAACCACGCCTTAAATCTGCGCAACCTAGACCCTCAGTGGGAATCGAACCCACGAGTGCGAGGTTCATAGCCTAGCGCCGTACCAACTCGACCAACGCGTCGCGAATGTACTTTATGAAATTTATTTAGAAATTTATGATACAATATTCCACATTCCTGTGATGACATTACACAATCTATCACAAGGTCCAAGAAAAATTTCGCTTTGGCCAGAGGCCGTTCATTAGCTAATGAAGGGTTCCCGTAGCCAAAGTGTCTAATTGTGAGTCGCGCTTTGGCCAGAGGCCGTTCATTAGCTAATGAACGGTTCCCGTAGCCAAAGTGTCTAATTGTGAGTCGCGCTTTGGCCAGAGGCCGTTCATTAGCTAATGAACGGTTCCCGTAGCCAAAGTGTCTAATTGTGAGTCGCGCTTTGGCCAGAGGCCGTTCATTAGCTAATGAACGGTTCCCGCAGCCAAAGTGTCTATGTGTGAGTCGCGCTTTGGCCAGAGGCCGTTCATTAGCTAATGAACGGTTCCCGCAGCCAAAGTGTCTATGTGTGAGTCGCGCTTTGGCCAGAGGCCGTTCATTAGCTAATGAACGGTTCCCGCAGCCAAAGTGTCTATGTGTGAGTCGCGCTTTGGCCAGAGGCCGTTCATTAGCTAATGAACGGTACCCGCAGCCAAAGTGTCTATGTGTGAGTCGCGCTTTGGCCAGAGGCCGTTCATTAGCTAATGAACGGTTCCCGCAGCCAAAGTGTCTATGTGTGAGTCGCGCTTTGGTCCAGAGGCCGTTCATTAGCTAATGAACGGTTCCCGCAGCCAAAGTGTCTATGTGTGGGTCGCGCTTTGGCCAGAGGCCGTTCATTAGCTAATGAACGAGTTCAAAAATAAACACACCTGCTTCTTGGCCAAAAAGTATTTGAAGTCGAACTTGTCCTCAGATCGAAAGCTGTTTTTTAGCAAGTCCTTCACGAAGTATTCCTTTCTATCTTTTTGCGACATGCTGAAAATATTTTCGCGAAAAGACTGAATATCTGCGGATGAGAAAGATAGACAGCAGTGCGACTTGCAATTGCACTTAATGGTTTCTGCCATTGATATACTGTCAGCCTGCAAACGTCGCTGCTTAATACTAATTACGCCCGTATATTGTTTCTTGCGTATGTCGGATTCGTACGGTTTGCGCACGACAATCTTCTTGTTTACTTCACCATTTAAACAAACAAGAGGGTCTTCATTCCTCAAGTCCAAACTTGTCTCTGAAAATTCTGTATCAAGTCTGCTTTTTATCTCTTGTAAGTCAATTTCGCTCAAAGCGCGTGACCCGGAAACGCGTGAAGAATTAGAGCTAACTTCCGATCTACACGTCAAAGGCGCGTTCCAAAGAACTAATTGCGTATTCGCGCTTGGGGCTGTGCTTGGAATTGGCTCATGATTGAAAAAGTCAGCCCCTATTTCCATAGAATCTTCAATAACTATTCCCAGGCACGGTTTGCAGATAATCTCGCAACCTTCATCGAAAGGAATAGAAAACATATTTTCGTCAAAATTAGCCGTCATTAGCTTATGAAGCCGTTTTTTACGTTCTAAAAATGATATAGACTTGCGAGTCAACCAAGAATTTCTATCTTACTGAATCGATCGATCCTCGATTTCAGCGCAAATGACACCAGGATATCTTAAAATCATATCCTTGATCTGAACAGACCGAATCAAAAAGCGACAGCGCATGTCATTTTTGATTAAAATTGACATCGATATTTGACATGTCATTTTTAGCCGCCAGAAATGACTTTTAATATTGTGCTAAAGTTACATCACTTTTTCAAAGTTCTTTCACACACACCCCTTTCACAGTTGACAGCCAATTTCTCTCATTTCGCAATGGCGACACTCGAAACATTTCAAGCACTGAGGGCTCAACATATTTTCCAGCACTATCTTGGTAACAAGTGGAGCATTGTTAGAACCCTTGAAGCCGACAATCCTTCGGACAGTCTGCAATTACTGATTCACTCTGAGGACCCTACCGAGCAAAATGAAGAAATAATTTTTAGTTTTCCTAAATTTACCTCTTCGACTGTATCCGGGGGTAGCCTCGTTCCTGAGAAACGCGTAGCGTACAGTATCATTGAGAACGAGACTCCAATTCTGTATTTCGTCGCGTACAAAAACAGAAAGCTTACTGTAATCGAATTAGACAGCGCAAACTTTGAGGAAGCCTTGAGCCTTCCAAAGCACACAAATCGGCTTTTGGCTTTTCAAAGTTTGAAAACTAGAGCAGCAGATGAAAATAAAAGCAAAGAATTCTATCTAGCGAGCTATGTAAACCAGGCGTGGAAAGCGTCGATTACAGCTCCTTTCTAGCAAAGCAGGAGACCAGCGGGAGTGATCGATGACCTCGGACTTGCTGGCGAGGTACCATTTGTAGAGGCTTCGGTACGTCCCTTTCATGCCCTGCGCCTGGACCGGGGCGGAAGGCGTTCATTAGCTAATGAACGCTTTCGGCCCCGAAACGCGCGCCCTGCGCCTAAACTGGGGCGGAAAGCGTTCATTAGCTAATGAACGCTTTCGGCCCCGAAACGCGCGCCCTGAGCCCTGACCGGGGCGGAAAGCGTTCATTAGCTAATGAACGCTTTCGGCCTCGAAACGCGCGCCCTGAGCCCTGACCGGGGCGGAAAGCGTTCATTAGCTAATGAACGCTTTCGGCCCCGAAACGCGCGCCCTGCGCCAGGACCGGGGCGGAAAGTGTTCATTAGCTAATGAACGCTTTCGGCCCCGAAACGCGCGCCCTGCGCCTGGACCGGGGCGTAAAGTGTTCATTAGCTAATGAACGCTTTCGGCCCCGAAACGCGCGCCCTGCGCCTGGACCGGGGCGGAAAGCGTTCATTAGCTAATGAACGCCTTCCGCCTCGAACCGCGCGCCCTGAGCCCTGACCGGGGCGGAAGACTTTCATTAGCTAATGAACGCCTTCCGCCTCGAACCGCGCGCCCTGAGCCCTGACCGGGGCGGAAGACTTTCATTAGCTAATGAACAGTTTCGTCAAATTGTCCCAGGCTGCCAGGAGAACGGATGTGCAGCGTGCTGCCGAACGCGCCCTTCAAGGACCTAGTGGCTCCAGAGCTTTTACTGGAGCGGGCGCCAATGTGGATATGTCTCAAGTGGCCACCCCATCTGAGGCAAGGAAGGCAGCCGAGGTGGCTGCACATGGGTGGCACGCTAAGCTAACAGTGGAGCATGCAGCAAAGATGGATTTTGAGGAGAAAGCAAAGCTGTGCAGGCAAATCGAGATGGAGCACCGGTGGCCGAACCCGATGTCGACCGACGAGGCGGCGGAGCAAGGGAGTGTGTTTCGTCTCCCCATTGGATGCCTGTACCACGCGACGGGGTACGAGGCCTGCCGGGATCAAGAGAGGGGCTGGGTGAACGAGATCAAGAACAGCAGGAAGGAGAACCCGTGGGCCCCTTTCAATGCGGGTCTTGTTGCGATCGACGATGTCAAAACCCGTGCCGAATTCTCCCTGAAAAAAGCTCTCAGGGGAGAATACAGAGGCAAGGTGTTTGGGCACCAGCACTATTATCAAGCCACCGACGAGTGTCACGAGGAAATCCCGTTGGAGATAGCTTTCCAGTTCTTCGAGAGCAAGATCTACATCGGTCTCACGCCTGACATGATTCGGTTCTTAGGCGAGATGCAGAACCAAATCGACCAGAAGACGAAAGGCAAAGACCACACTCAGTTCATGCAAGGGCTTCGTTCGACCCTTTTCGAAAAGAATGGGGTCGTGTACAAGGTTTACCGAGATGCGTTGATCTCCGAGTTCGTCGCCGGTGGCCCCGAGGACACCGAAGAGGGTACCTCTTATCAACCTGGGTATTACGAGGTCGGAGGGCTGGTGCAAAAAATGGCGGAGTTCGAATCAGAGCATGGATTTGCAGTCCCGGATATCGAGAAATATCCCAAGGGATTCCAGTATCGAGGATGTGGAGACGTCTGAGCGCGAGGGAGACCTTGAGACCCTCCCTGAGGCAGACGTGACGGTGAAGACGCTGGAGGATGACATCAACGCTCACCTCGATCGGGTCACAAGTTGGTACCCCGTAATGTCTCACTTGAACCAGTCGATGGAGACGCATGTGAAGGAAGTAGCGATGTCCAAGCATTCTGTGTTCGGCGGCGTGCAAATCAACCACTACTTCATGCCCTGGACAATTGCCAATTTCCGGCCGCAGACGTGGGACCTCTGCGTTAAGATCATGGAGGCTTACAGAAGGTTTGACCTGAAGGGCATGAAAAACCCTTTGGCTTCGAAGACCAAAAAGCGCAAGGCCTCATCTTCGCCCGCTAAGGGACCCGCCAAGAAAGCTGGCAAAAAGGCACCTCCAACCGACAGGTAAATTACTTTTTACTTTTGCTTCAAACAGTGTTTACCCCCCCAAAGCATCCTTTTCTATATTTTAAGACATTCTAAAAATGTTTTTTTTACTTGCAGATGGAAGACGAGGTGCAACGAGGAGGCGGGGACCACGGAGCGGGCTCGTCTAAAGGGGCAGGCATTTTGGTGGAAGAAGCTCAGTTTCTCCACAATGCCAAATCCATGGGTATGACGTTCTGGATTAACTTGGGCGGCTTGGCAGGGGAGGCGGAGTTCGACAAGGTGGACACGTATCTGCGCCAGATTATCAACAAGGAGTTGTCAGTAAAAGAGGGGGGCCTGATGATAAGCCAGTTCAAGAAGGAACGCATGGTGCAGAAGCACTTGGTGGCCGCGGCGGGATTGCAAACCTGGGACGCATTCAAGGCCGAGTTCACCCCCTACTGGAGCTCCCAAGAGAAAATCGAGTCGTTGATCGGCTGCTTACCTTCAACTCAGGGGGGAGCGCGCCGGGGGGGTCTGGGGAAGTTCCGCACGCGATCTTGAATTACGTCGAGAACGCGCGGGCGAATCTCCAAGAAGCGCAGGCGCCACGCGCGGGGCACATCCTAGGCTTGCAACAGGTCGAGGTGAAAGTCGACATCAAACTCTATCGGGAGGCGCGGACCGAGGGGCCGGAGCTTAAGGTTCCAGGAGAGGCAGGCCTTGAGGAGGACGAGCCCACACATGAGACGAACGTGCCGATGTTCCCTCGTTGGAAGATCGTCAAGGACAGCATGAGCGATATGAAGGACGTCCCGAGGCTGCCCTTCACGGGGACGATCATCGACTGCAATTACGCCCTTGACAAGGAGA
>LGRX02015321.1:0-10004 GCA_001247695.2 Cymbomonas tetramitiformis
GGCTTATGGACACGGGCATGAAGCAAAACCAGAAGCAGCAGCAGCAGCCCCAGCAGCCCCAGCAGCCCCAGCAGCAACAGAAGCAGCAGCAGAAGCAACACTAGCCCAAGCAACAGCAGGATTGATCGCATCAGCAGCAGCAGCAGCAGCACACACAGAGGAGTCTGACAGCGAGACCGTCAGCCAGAACTTGCTGGGAGGAAAGGCGGTGGATGAGAAGGAAACGCCATCGCCAGGTGAGGACGACCTGTCCAATATCCGTGTGTTAATGCCCGAAGGATGGGAGAGGGACATGGAAACGGAAGGGTTTTGCGTGGCACGGGTTGAGGGCGTCGAAGTTTCCCCTCAGGAGCACGATGGATGCGTGACCGGGGAGTGGTTGAATTACTTCGCCGACCTGAATTCAGAGGACCGGGATGCACGCTACGACAGTAGTAGGTGGATAGGAGACGTGGATCGGAGGTGTTTTCTGGGGAGGATGATTGCGGAGGTAGGGAGGCAGGTCATTGCAAACCCAGGGTGGAAGCGCACGACCGTGCGCCCGGACGTACTTCGCAAGGGGAAAGGTGGGATGTCTGCGTTGCTGACGCTGCCCGGGGCTGATCTGCAGAGCCCGCATTTAGACGGCACAGAACTATCCCTTATTTTTTGCTTCACTCCAGGGTACCCTGTGGGGATATTTCCGGGTTCTCACATGCGGTGTGGTGCAACGGAGTCCCTTTTTGTAGGGCAGGCATATGAGGTATTAATGTTCCGGCGTGGGGTTTCCACTTTGGGGAAGCCTACCCTGGCTGTTCCTGGCCGACGATTCCGTCGAACGCCGTAAAGCTGGGGCCGAACGTCCGTCGGGGGGCACATTCGTACGTGGATAGGTCATCGGATGTGCCCGTGTACAACCTGACAGAGTTTACGGTGGAGTACGCAGCTCGCCGGCGAAGCAGGCGCTTGGAAGGCGAGGACGTTGCCAACCTCTTGGGCGTCGACTACAACGTCATCTTCGACGGGGGCCTCACAATGTTGGGCTCCGAAGTGATCATCCTCCATACTTCTGTCACGGAGGAGAAGGTGGAGGTCGGCGTGATGGAGACGGGCGCCCTCAAGACGGTGCCCAGGGCGGAGCTGCAGCCGGTGACGAAAGCGGGCATTCCCGTGAAGGGGAATTTCGTCACCCGGTTTTACGGGCCGAAGAGCGGCCTTATGGACACGGGCATCAAGCTGCAGGTGTTCGGGGGGGCGGACGTGCTGTACCCCGACAAGACATCGGGCCTGGTCTGCACGGGAATGCCCGTGCTCCTGAAAGAGGACTACGAAACCCTGCCCATGGCGCACGGTGGGGTGCTGCGCCTGGGGTATGTGCTGCGCACCAACGGCGGCCAGACGCAGGGCCTGGTGTTCCTGCAAAAAAGCTCGGGGTTTGAGGTGTGGGACTTCCAGGTGCTGCAGTTGCCATTGGGACGTGGATCGGAGGCACTGCTGGTGAGGGACGAGAAGTTCATGGCCCTTCACCCCCGCGGCAGCAGCAGCAGCAGCAGCAGCTGCAGAAGCTCCCAGGGACGTCAGATTGCCTTGACGCAGGCTGACCTGGAGAAGGAAAAGCGCAGCTTGATGGCGTTCCGGTACGCCTTTTCTCAGGCAATGGGCGTGATCATTCAGCGGACGCGGGATGCAGCCAAGATGACCGTGGCGCAGATCAGCCGCGAGGGGGCTGGCGGTGGGGGAAAAGGTGGGGCGCTGACCACCAAGACCCTGCAAAGGGGTATGGCCAGGGAGGTGATCACCTTCAAGTGGTCAGGCAACCGGGAAGACGGATGCAACTTCCCGAAGCCTGAGGAGCAGAAGGCCAAGAGCGCGCAGAAGACAAGGGCGAAGAGCGTGAGCGGCCACAAGCGGCAGCAGGAGGAGAAGGTCGCGGCGGAGGAGGAAAAGGCGAAGCAGGCGAAATTGTTGGAGGATGCGGAGAAGATCAAGTACGCCGAGAAGCTCCGCCTGATCGAGCTGAAGGCGAAGCATGCGGAGGAGAAGGCGCGGAGTTTGGAGAGGGCGATCGGGGGAGCCACTCCAGCTCGGGGGGCCACGGAGGAGCAGGTGAAGCAGGCCGTGCTCTTGAAGGAGAAGGAGCTCCGGGCGGAGTTGGCGGAGGCCGAGCGGCAAAAGGAGGCGAAGGTGTGCGAGGAGGTTCGCCGTCAGTTGGAGCAGCAGGGGAAGGAGCGGCTCCAACTGACGGCCGAGTCCGCGGAGGAGCGAGGCCGGCGGATGGCGGCTGAGCATTTCACCGCGCTGCTGGGGGAGAAGGACGAGAGACACACGTCCGACCTCAAGCAGGCGTTCGCCTGCAACGCCGACCTGGCGAAGGAACAGTTGAGCAGACAGGGCGCCCATATGGCGCTCATGTTCAACATGTATTCGCAGTTCACCAGCCTGGTGGCCGGTCGGTCGGGCCAAGGGGAGAACTCCGCCGCCCACGAAGGGATGGTGGCGTGTACCCAGCACCTGCTGAGCAACACGGAGCAGGGAGGCCAAAAAGGGAAGCTCAAGGAGCTCATGGCTCCCCCGGCGGTCCCCGGAAAAAGGACCCCGGAAAACCCACCGCAGAAAAAGATGCGCGCAGACGAGGTCCGCGAATTTTTATCGGCTTGCCAGAAGGCTGCAAAACAACTCGCAGCCGATCTGAAGAGCGAGAACGTCGATACGGTGGCGGCTGCGGAGATCGAGCTCAACATCCACAAGGAGATCGTCTCGGGGGGTGTTGATCCCGAAGAAGGCGAGGAGGGCAAGTCCGAGAAGATCCTCGAGCTTTTCCACTCGATGGCGGAGAAGTAGTTGCTATTTAGTTTTGCTATTCGTTGTTTACTACTTGACAGTACACTTCAAAACAAGTGCATCCCACAAGCATTTGTTGCTGACTGGTTTGCCACAAGCATCCGTTCTTGACTTGTTTCCCATGCATGCACAGCTCATGATCATGTTTAGTATCATTTCATAAGCATATAACAAACTATAACTCAAACCACTCCGAACTTGCTATCTGTTTCGCACGATCACGGGTTAGTCGGGTACACACGTAAGGAAACCCTATCCAATTCAAGCGACACACGGCCGTTCGGGGCACCCGGCGATGAACCAACAACATTCCGGTCACTCATGATCATTTTGGAAGCATTTCATAAGCATATAACAAACTATAACTCAAACCACTCCGAACTTGCTATCTGTTTCGCACTATCACGGGTTAGTCGGGTACATACGTAAGTAAACCCTATCCAATTCAAGCGACACACGGCCGTACGGGGCACCCGGCGATGAACCAACGACATTCCGGTCACTCATGATCATTTTGGAAGCATTTCAAACCAAAAACAAAAAAAAATAAAAATTGGAAGGAGTGGCGTCTTCCAATTTCGAGCGCTCGTCGTTTTAAATCTTCAAGTATATATGTATTGCGAATTTCTGAAAGTCTAGCATCACCCAAATATCTTATTTTTCGACTGGCGTGTACATTTTAGAATGGGTGAATGCCAATTTATAAAGTCCGAAATTCACTAAATTCGGAATTTGCATTGTGTTGAACATGCGCCATGCTGAAATAGAGCGGAAATGATGATGAGGGTGCGAAGTAACCGATTCAGTTATCTTATTTGGTCATAAACTCAAGATGTATAACCATGAGCATCACCGTGAGCCCCCCATGTGACTCCTAATACTCAAAATAACGGTGGTCCTTGTGGTAGGACCGCCATTTTCTTCAAGCTTTTGGTGAAATTACACCCCTAAAGCGTGCCGTTCAACCACACACCTAAAGTCTCATGGGGGCCGCCATTATAAGAAATAAAATTCATTTATTAACTCATAAATATCATGTGCAAATGTTGCCTGTGCCTCAAATAGTCGATTTAGTGATCGAAACCGCGCAATTGCCCATTGGTCCGTTGTGGTAGGACCATGAATTTGGGTACTACCCTACAAATTTAGGAATCGTAGGTAGGGCCATGTTTGCCTTGTATCTACCTTGTGTCTGGATGGCCAAAAACCACGACCAGACATGGCCATGTTTAGTCAGTTTTTCCGCGGCGCAACACAACCCAAGTAGGGCCATGTTTGGTCGTGGTTTTTGGCCTTACTTACCCCTTACTTACCTTGTACCTACCCAATGTCTAACGCACCATACGTACGCACGTGAATGCATGAATCACTTAGACATTGGGTAGAATTGTGAAGCATCCTTGCATGCAAACTGCGGTGGTTCTTGACCCTCGAGCAGATTTCTTCAAGCAGAATGTCCAGGATGAAAATCCTAGCGAGGACGAGCTTGCTAAGTACTTAGGCCTGCAGTACGACATGGCATTTGTGTAGTGTAAATAGATAGCATCAGTTTGTGTATATACATAAACAAGGGTAAGTATGGCCCTACCTATCATGTATCTATGCTCAGGTACTGATCGGAAATGGCCATGTTTATACATAAACAAGGGTAAGTAGGGCCCTACCTATCATGTATCTATACTCAATTACTAGTCAGGTAAGGCCATGTTTATACATAAACAAGGGTAAGTAGGGCCCTACCTATCATGTATCTATACTCAAGTACAGGGTAAGTATGGCCATGTTTATATATAAACAAGGGTACCTATCATGTATCCATGCTCAAGTACAGGGTAAGTATGGCCATGTTTATACATAAACAAGGGTAAGTAGGGCCCTACCTATCATGTATCCATGCTCAAGTACAGGGTAAGTATGGCAATGTTTGAATGATTTTTCAATTAAAAATATTTACTGAAAGTGTACATTTTTCTATTTTTTGCTCCTCTTGCTCCCTTTCCCTGCAGGACTGTCTACTTTTCTCTTATTTTTGCCTTTTGCAGAAGGAGAAGGAGGCTCTTCCTCCTCCTCGTCCTCCTCCTCCTCCTTCTCGGACGCATGTGCCGTCTCGGGCGCCGTTTCGTCCTCATCCTCCTCGGCATCCTCCTCGTCCTCCGCGGAGGTTCCCGCCGGTTTAGGCACTTTCAGCCCGTCGGGTTTCCCGGAGTGGTAGTACAACAACTCCTTTCCGTCGTCGTACCTTTGTGTTGCGTGCTCCCATGGCACGCAACACAAGAGGCTCCCCGTAGCGAACCTCCCCTTGAGGAAGGCATCGAGGTGCCTCTTGAACTCTGCCTTCTCAGGCACTTTTTCCTCCACCTGTCCGAACAGGTAGAGTAGTGCTTTTTTGACCCGGTTCTGGTGGACCGGGTCGTACAGAGTCCAATGGAACTCCGTGATCTGCAAGCACACGCGTAAGTTAGTTCGAAGTGTAAACATGGCCGAATATGGCCATGTTTAAGCGGTTTCGTAGGAAAACATTGCAGGTAGGGCCATGTTCGGGTCTTACCTTGATGCACAGCTGGTCGCTGGGGAGCCCCCCGCCACCTGGTGCCCAAAGTGCCATGCCGGCTTCTTGGGCACCGTCTCCACCACCACCCCGCAGAGCAGGGGGGTGTGGACCTGCGGGGTGAGGTCGTCCTTGTACCAAGAGGTGGGAACATCGGGTGTCCCCGCCTCCCACCTCTTCTCCTCATCCTCCACCTCGTGGTCCTTGCTAGCCATGAGCAAGGCGTGGTCGCCGACCTTGAGGCGGCCGTGCTCAAGCACCTCCTGTTCGGCCGCCCGCTTTCGGGCTTCGGCCACCTTGAGCCCTTGGCGCTTGGGCGCCATGGGCTCCTTGCCCTTGCCCGCCATGGCCTCCTTGCCCTTGGGCTCGGCCTTCTCCTTGCCCTTGGGCTCGGCCTTCTCCTTGCTGGATGTGACACACCGACAGTCAAAATCTGTCACTTGTCACTTCCTATAGTAGGCTGGGTGACCGTCACCAGTAGATGGGAAACACCCGTTAGTATTTATGTGTACCTCTTTTATCAATCTGAGACTTTTACCGTTCTGATATCGAAACCCTTAACTCAGGGTTTATTCTCCGTTATCCGATATATACACACCCAACTATATATCTGACAGGTTTGGCCCCACTTACGCTTTATTTAGCCACTGCGACACCGCAAGGATGATTGGCTAAAGCCAGACGCTTGGGATGGAGTGAGGCGCTCCGCGCGTGGGGGTGCCGGCAGTCGCGGGTATCAGTGTCGCTGTCAAGGCCTAATTGACCGGTCCTGGACCTATCGGACCCCCCAAATCGTGCCTCGGACCTGTTGGGGACCTGTCGCGCGTTTCCGGTCGGACCTATGAGCAGAATTGGCGATTCTGGCCCTGACCGTGTGGACCTATGCGGGACCTATCCATAATCTGCCACCATTGTACCGGTCCCAGACTGCCGCGTGGACATATGGGGGACTTATCCCATAATACAACTATTCGTGAGCATCCAAGATCAATATGCATCCGTCCGTTTCTCCTATTCGTCGATATGATATATGTGGATTTGCAGACGGTTTCGTTTCGAGGTTTCTTCCCGGGACACTTCACAAAACACACTCGACTTTACTATGCGGCATTCAGCACATCAGATATTTCTCTTGGTTTTATTTTGTCTTTTTAGTTATTATACAATCATGTTTATGGGTAATGGTACATTAATTTATGTGTGTATTGATTTTGTACTTTATCTCCCATAGAGTATTATGCGCATTACTTTGAATTTAATAATTTTGACGATAATGCCGAAATCTTCGACCTATGTGAATTCGACCTACCCGATACTGTATAAGACTTGAATCCGGCCATATATGTGTGTTAAATTCAGCTCTCTCTCTCTCTCTCTCTCTATGTGTGTGTGTGTGTGTTAATTCCAGCCCTATATCGATCTCGATATATGAGATGAATTCAGCCTCGTTCCGATGTTCGGCTGAATTTTTGGTTGGACCGTGTGGACCGCTCGCGGACCTATCGACGTTTCATCACGGACCGTGCGGACCGCTCACGGACCTACGAAATGTTTAAAACGGGACCTATGTCCGATAACTCGTGACAGCGACACTGGCGGGTATGGCCTGAGTTTTGTGGGTTGATTTACGGCTAGCTGTAGGCCTTTGAGAACATCTTTTCTACGGGATTTAACGTTGGATTGGTTTACGTATCCTGGTTGGTTACCACACCGTTTCGTATTGGCCGCCATCTACCACACGACTTCCCGGAATTTCTGCTCTCTCACGGCAACCGTATCGACGACCAACCGCATTTCTTGGCCGCCCAAGACTACCGCATTTTTTTCCACGTCTTCTTGCCTCACTCCACCCCTGTAGTCTTCTTCATCATGGTCGCTTCTACTAGATCCACAGCTAGCATGGCGAATCGCCGCCGCACGCTGAGCACGATTTTTGATTCCGTTGCTGCCAGGCATGCCAACACACCCGCGACCCCGCCAGCGGCACAGCCGCCCGCTAATTCGGCGGGGGCTACATTTTTGGCATCGGTACGCACCCTACAGCGGGAGCACTTCGACATGAAGGTGGCGAAGCACGTCCAACGCAAGTTGTTCGACGGCAAAGAGGGGAGATTTTCCGGTGCGGAGCCCCACGCGGCGGCCATCTTCACGAGGATGGTCTCTGCCCTGCAGGCGGCATTCGTCACTGAGGACATCGGTTTCTTCCCGCTCTTCACGCTGGACGACGCTACTTTGGCCGTCCGCGTGGAGGCCAACAATTTATTGTTCTCCACGATCGAGCTGCTGATCGACCCCTCGTCGCCCGCAGCGGACTGGTTGGACTCGTCCCACGCCAGCTTCCCGGCAGACGGTAAGCGTGTCCTGCTCGAGTTCGCCCGTCGGATGATCCCGATTGGGGACCCCTTCCAGGGGCAAGCGGACATGTTTGCCGTCCGCATCGCTGCGGGCGTGGACCCTCATGGACCCATTGAGGACTTCAACGCCGCGCTCAAGGCTGCGAGGACAAGATCAACGCTCCAGGACGAGGACGTGAAGTCCCTTTTCATCAAAGCCCTCGACGCCACCTTCTACCAGCCGGTGGTGTCCCGTTTGCTCCTTCACGACCAACGAGCCGCCCACGACCTACTCACTATTCAGCAGTGGGTGCGGGAGTGCTACGGCGAGCACGTGCGGGCGGGCACCGCCACCGCATCCGCACACCGGTACTCCCACGGCACGCACTTCATGGAGAAGGGCGTTGATGGGTCGGGTGCGGCGAGTGAGATCGCGGACTTACGGACAATGGTGCTCGACTTGAAGAGGCAATTGGCCACCTTCCTCGTCACCGCCGAGTCCGAACCGTCTCCGCGGGGGTTTACCCCTCGCGCGGGCAAACCGGACTGCCGCGTCAAGACCCGTTTCGCGGCCTCGCCCCTCCCCAAAGGGGGGAACTGGTCGCAATCCATCTCCAAGAAGGTGGCCTTCCATCGCGACACCGGTGCGACCGTCCCCTACTGCCAGAATCAGGTGTGCGCTAAGGGGAAAGCACGGCATTGGCATCGGGACTGCCCGAACGGGGGCAGGACCGGACTCTCGGCCTACGCCTTCGCTGAGGAGGCCGAGAACTCCGTACTCGCCGCGAAGTTCCAACACGCCATCGACAACGACGACCCCGTGGAGTTCGACGCCCTTTGCATGCTTGCGGGCGGGAAGCCGGAGGTCTTCACCGATCTACCCGCATGCTCTTTCTGCGAGGAGGACGGTGAGGCCCTTGTGTCCGCCGTCACCGAGTTCTCCGAGATGGCGCGCACGGCTGGGACTACAGCATTCAACGTCAACACCTTCACTGCCGACTTGCCGGTGGTGTCGGGGCCGCCCGCGCACTCCCCGCCCGCGTCGGTTGAGTCCGAGGAGGAGTGGACCGGTCCGCCAAACCCCTTTTGCCCTCCCGTCACCCGCACGTTTGCCGATTTCATTGGGAGCATGGGGGTTGCGTTGGTGCCCGACGAGCCGGCCCCGAGCGTAAATTTGCTCTCCGCGATTGAGGAGCCGGAGCGCGTGGTGGAGTACAAGCCCGCAACCTACGTCGCGAGCGACGACGACGACGAAGATGCCTCAGTTGAGCTGCCACGGCCGCGGTACGGCTGTGGGGGCGGCATTCCGAGGTTCGGGAGGTCTCTCCTCACTTCGTTCCTCCTTGGTGTGTGCGCTCTTTGTAATTTGTACCACCGCCGCACCGCACGCCGTTGCCGGTGTCGGTGGTGCCGGTGCGCGCACATGCACGGGTCCACCGGTCGGTGGTGCTACGTCAACTGGCTCGGCAGTCCCGGCTGCGGAGGCTTCGCCGACTGACGTGGTTCGTGACATGCCATGTGCTATTCCGCCTCGTCGCCAACGGCGGGAGCAGAGACGGCAGGGACTCTACATGGCTCCGATGCCGTGGCATCTCGGGCCGCCGCCGCCTGCCGAGTTGTTTGTGGACGGCCCTCCGCTGTCGCCGGCTTCATCTTCAGATGACGAGGCTCCACCGTCGGGCAGCACTTGGCAGCACCCCGGTGCGGTGCAGTCTCCCGTGATCGAGAACTCGTCAATTTCTTCTACGAATGATTCATCACCGGCCCCGGGGGCCGGGAACTGCTTCACAGTCACGCTGCTCCGAGCCGGGCAGACGGCTCCGAAGACCACTAGTGGCTAGAATTAGTCACGCCGTGCCTGCCTGGAGGTTGGCTATAGTGTAGCCTCCTAGATGTGCAGAAGAGCTCTGTGAAGTTGAGCTATGTTTAGGGTTTTGGCAAAGTAACAGCATATCTGACAATCTTGCTGTGACCTGGGACCGCCCTGACCAAGAGTACAGGCCCCCGGTTGTGCTAGTTTCCTCCTGAAGTTGAGTAGGGAGTTTGTTTGCTTCGTTCACTACTAGCTCCGGTCACCACCCTAGGTGGTGTGCTGGATGTGACACACCGACAGTCAAAATCTGTCACTTGTCACTTCCTATAGTAGGCTGGGTGACCGTCACCAGTAGACGAGAAACACCCGTTAGTATTTATGTGTACCTCTTTTATCAATCTGAGACTTTTACCGTTCTGATATCGAAACCCTTAACTCAGGGTTTATTCTCCGTTATCCGATATATACACACCCGACTATATATCCGACA